>PVHY01000062.1:141424-369442 GCA_004024945.1 Uropsilus gracilis
GGGGGGAGGGAGTGGGGCAGCTCTATTTGGTTCAGTGATGTTGCAGAAGAAAAAGCCAGATAAAGACTAAACATGCGAAACTGTTAAAACGTGGTCAGACCTCTCATATTCAAGGCTATTTTAGTAATGGAATTACTGTTTGAGGATTATTCAAAGTTGCCTTGAGAAATAAACCATTTTGCAAGTGAAAAGGGAAAAAAATATGTAACTAGACCATGGGATCAGCTGGGGGAAAATATCTCCATGTAATGTCTTTTGATGCACCCTAAAACTAGAGGTTATATCCAGTGTGTTGAGTTACTTAAGAATGGGCTCAGAATCAGAATGATCTCTCCAAGTCCTTTGGTTTTCTGGGAAAGGCCTTTATTTGACAGGCCAAAAATACTCTGCTTGAGGGTTGGGTCTCCACAGAATTAGACAAAAGGCATCAAAGCCAGTTCCATGGTGATCTGAAGGCTTCTGTCCAGGACATTTCTGTTGATTTGGATACCAGCTAGAGTCTCAAGCCCAGGGCACTTGGTTGTAGCATTTTAATAGTCAGCTTGGATTTTTGGCAGGCTTTTGTTTAGTTTATTTTTCTCTAAGCTTGAGACTTAAGATCCTGAAATTTGAGAGCATTGCTTGCCTTGGAACTTAAAATTTAAAAGACTATAGGAGGTAAAGAAAAGATGGTCATTTTTATAAATGACCCTGGGGTAATGTAACCACCTAGTTGGTTTTTTGCTTGTTTGTATTTTGCTTTGTTTTGTTTTGTTTATGGACAGTGTAAGCAGGTGGTTTGACCAGATTGAAGAAATCTGCTTTTTCCTTTTCCTTTTTTCTAAAACCATAGGATGTAGATTATAGTGGGAAACATTTATGGGGGGAGCAGACTATTGTCTTCATAAATGGTTTGTATGTTTTTACTACTTCACTCAGGTGGATGCTCTTTCCCATAAATGCTATTTTTAAAAAGCTTTTCTTTAAAAATAATGTGACCATAAAACTTTCCCCTGATCTTATTTCTTTATGCTCAGGCAACCAAACTCAAAATGGAGACTTCTGAAGAATTTGCTCAATTATGCAATCATCTTTAAATATTATCACATTTTACCTGATGACTGTTGAATTCCTAAGTGGTGGGAGAGAAAATTATGCTTACATTTTAGTATCATTATGCTTAACTCTTCTTAACCCTATTTGGTTAGACTGTGTTCTGAGAGTCTAGAAGCATCCTGGATATTTCCTGTTTTTTCATCCAGTGCCAGCCATAATGACAGTTATTCATGACCCATCCTTTATTGCTATGATCCTTTTAATATATATTAATATACATTAAATATATATTATAAATTATAATACATTATATATTGCATGTATTATATATTATACAGCATGTATTATATATAATACACAAGCACATATATATAAATATATATAATCTGTAACTTTACAACAACCTCTTGAAATGCAACGTTCTCAGTGGCAGAAATTCCTAAGGCATCAGATTCCTTCTATCCCTGTCTTCCATGCATTCAAATGCAAGGCGTTTTCTTTGAGAAGTTTTTCTGCAGTTTTACTTTCTTTTTTTTTCCTCGTAAGCACAAGAGGTCTTCAAATTTCAATTTACATTCTATAGGAGATGAGCAAAACACCAGAAAGACCTAACTTTCACTCATTCTCTTCCCTTATTACCACCCTGAGAAACCAGGTTTTTGAGATATTGTTTACAACTGTTTCTTGGGTCATCTTCATTTGAGACAGCTGGCTAACTTCAGCTGTTTATGTTGTCTCCCCAGCCTGTCTTCTTGTCTCCTCCATATGGTGAATCTCTTACTTTTGCAGAACTTATGATCACCTGGTGGGTCCTTTTGAGTTTTCCTATTTTATTTATTTATTTATTCTTACCCACAGGCTTATTCCATGTGAATCACTGTCTGAATTGTCATAAATTTTGGGTTTGATTCCAGATAGTCAAAGGCATGTTTTCAGCTGAACAAACCAAATGAAGTAAAAAGTTCCATCCCCTTTTTACTTTATTCTCATTACCCATGCCAGCAGGGAGGATGAGTAAAGAATGCATCCTCTAGATCCTGAAAGAATTTCTAATATTCATTCTTTCTCCATAAGATACAGAGCTTAATCCTTTCTTTAGACATTTTCTTTTTTCTAAATAAATAGGGCCTAATTGGAAAAAGCTGAGAGAGCTAAGCAGAAAAGAATAGAAAACATTTACTAAGCTTGGAAGTGCATATTGAATACCACAGGAAATTTGCATATGGATTACTTGGTGAAAAAATAGAAACATTCTCAGCCCATTAGTTACTGTGGACTCCCACTGACTAAAATCCAAGTACTTTTGCCTTGTTTTCTCCAACTGTTCTTTTCTATAATCATTTCTCTTTAACCACAGGGCAGCTATTCTGTTATTGCACATTGTACTAGGAAAAAGACAAAATAAGGAACATAGCTATGCCTAGAATATGAGCAGGCTACCTCTAATTTAATGCCCACAGACTATGCCATTATTTCTAAGTTTTAGCCATAGGGTTGCCTCTGTGCGAGAGGTGACTTCTCAGTCACATTTTTCAGCTCTATAATTGTATTAACTGACAACCCTTAGAGTCCTCCTTGGTGCCTCAGTTTCTCCAAATGCAAATGGGAAGATCATATTTAGCAGGGCTAGTGGAGCTGGGGAAATATGAATCAATGAATATTTATAAAAGTAAATTGAGTCCTTGGAATGTAAGATTCCACAGAAATCCAAAGCATAATTAAGGTAAGAAGAACAGATTAGTGTTAAATGTATGTGTGAAACACATTTTATATTTCCTTCCAACAAAAACTGAATTTAATTTACTCCAAGTGAAGAGAAGAAAAAAAAAAGGGGGGGGGGGGAATGTGGTATTGTGAATTAAGATTCTATATTTGGATTTTGATATGTTGATTGGTATACTGTAGACATAAAACCACATGTTGATTTTTTTCAGCAGGCGGGCGCATGCACGTGTGTGCGTGTGTGTGTCAGTGTCAGAGGTGGAGGAGAGTTATACATAGTAATAAAATCTAGTTACCATTGGTAATACACTTTCAGTAAATCCACATCAAGTAGTAGCAAAATAATTGTTTTAAAAAAGGTACTTAAAAGTATTCATATGTAGTCCAAATCAGTAAACGTGGATCAGTTCTTTCCATGTTGTTTATATAAAGAAGCATTCAGATGTTGCTTGCAAAAAATGTCTACCTTGTAGTGTATTTAAAGAAATGACTCAAACTCTTACAAAGGAGTCATTGAGTACTAATAAGTTTGAAAGTTCGAGTAAAGAATCAACATAGCTGTTTGTCAATTTCAGGCTTTCTATAATGGCTGAAAACTTGAAAATAAAGATTTGTTCAACATTGATCACAGAAATGGATAGAAATCCTAATCAGTAAAGAAGCCCTCCCTTTATAAATGTCTAAATGTTACATATGGACTAATTTCTTCAAAGAGCTTTAAAAAAAAAGGACAAAAAAGTCCCAAAAGATTATGTCATAAAAATGATGTCCTATAGAAAATACAAGTTCAAGTTTTTTGTTTTTTTTTTTTTTCTGGTTAAATTCCCATATCACTGGAAATAACAAGAACATAGTTTAAATTTTCTCTCAGTGTGAAAATTCACTAGAGAATATATGTAGTGCAGACCACACATCCCAGAACTATCCAAGAAATGATCGTCTTTCATCTCATGACAAGCATCTGAGTGAATATCTAAACCATGCAACAACAACTAGGTGATTTCTTAATAAAAAAAATAAATGAGATTTATGTTTGTGTAGGGAAGCCAAGTTTGCCTTGTCAGTTTACCCCCTAGGGTCTTACTATATATAGTCTGAAGACTAGCAGCGAAGACATTGCTTGGAAGTTTTAGAAATGTAGACTCTCAGACCCTTTCCCAGACCTGCTGAGACAGTCAGCCATTTAATGAATTCCTCAGGAGACCTGTGACATTAAAATCCCACAAGCACTGTCCTGGAATATATAACTGTTTCAGGACTTAGGTGTTATCTCCATACAATAATTGATAAACTTTCAGTATCTGGTTTTTGATCATTGAATAACCCAGAGTAACTTTGACATTTGATGATCTGGTCTAATATTACACAACCATCCCAGATTTTGTCATATTCATTTAAGCATCAGGCAAGTCCAAGATACTGTGCTAGACTCTGGAAGGGGGTAGTGGGGGGACAAAACCTATACAGAACTTATGAGATAGTCATTAAACAGGTGAAACAGGTGATTATAGAAAGTTGTCTTTAATGGCAGGTGAGTAAAGAATTACAGAGGAAATATAGAGCATACAAAGAAAGTAAAAATTGACTGAGCTTTTGGGATACAGATCAGAGAATTCCCTATGATTCCCTGTGGTGTCATTGCCCTTTGGAGTCTGGTTAAAGTGGACCTCCAGCAGATGGATTCCCAAAGAGGGGACAGAGGTAGATCTTAAGGTAGCTAAGCAAACCCATGCCATTGTGCTTATTTTTTTTCCTTTAAGAAACACATTTTTACCACCTTGTCATTGGTGAACCATCATCTTGTGCCCATCCTCCAATTTCACCATCCCCCCACCCCCTTACTCTATGCTTAGTTCTGCTGACAGTTTGCTGGCTTTTTCTTGTCATTTTGTTTGTTTATTTTCCCTGTTTCTCACATATAGGTGGAATCATCGAGTATTTCTCTTTTTCTTTCTGACTTATTTCCACTAGCATAATACCTTATAGGTCCATCCATATTATCATAAATGCATCAAATTTGTCTTTTTTGACTCCAGAATATACGATAATTTTCTGATCCATTCATCTGTTTTGGGGTATTTAGGTTGTTTCCATATTCTGCTGTTGTGAATAGTGATGCAATACACATACAAGTACAGGTGTCTTTTTGAATTAGTGTTTTTATGTCCTTTGGGTAGATTCCCAGAAGTGAAATTGCTGGATCAAATGGTAGTTCCATTTTCAGTAGTTTGAGAGTCCTCCACATAGTGGCTGGACCAGTTAATGGGTATACAATGATGTCAAAAATATACACAATGTTCAATCAAATAAAAAAATGTAAAAAATATATGAAATTTTAAAAAAGAAACACATTTTTTGGTCACATGATTTTATTTTTTTTCCGGGTTGTCAAAAGCTTACATAGTTTACTCAAATTAGAAAAATAGTAAACAACACAAGTTTAGAGAGCATGCAAATAAGAGGTCTGAGTAGAGCATATCTGCCTTGCTAATCCCAGTCTGCTATTGTGGATTTATGGCTGGGAGTTTCAGATTTTCTTTCTCTCCCTTATCAGGTTATATCTTAAAGTGATTAGTAACAACTGACCACAAGCATTCAGAAGGACCATGGTTGTATTTGCATGCTTTTTCCTCTGTTTCTTTCTTTACATCTATTTTTTTCTGGTGAGGTTGCTTTTCCAACTCAGTCATTTCAAGTTTGAATTTGATTTGCATATTGAAACTGCTAATTAACTACAGGAATTACTTAGAGTGCCTCTGAGTTCTAAAAAGAAGTCTGAAACTGACCCTTTTCATCACATTAGTGTTGGTTTGCCCTGAAATTTGGACCTGGAGACAGGTCTTATTATTATTATTATTATTATTACTATTATTATTACTATTATTATTATTATTATTATTATAAATATGTTTTTTTAAAGATTACTTGCTAAGGATTCCAGGTCCCAAATGTTCATGTTTCTGGTCATGTTATTTTGCAGTCAAGTATGCATTCTTTAACTAAATACTACCCTTGAAAGATCAAAAGATTACTCCCTGCTTTCATTTTTTTCTTGGCTAAACCTTATGGATGTCTATTTTTTTTCCTTAATTATGAAGATTTCTTTTTTTCAGAAGAAAAAGAAATGACTCTATGGATCATAAAGAGATCATTAGCATTTACTAATACAGTCTGTTCTTAAGTTGCTTTACTACTGCTTCTTTTCAGTATTATTTACTGAGTAGCTGAAATAATTGGGCTTTGAATTTTTAGATTACTCTAAAGCAAGACCTATTGTCACTTATTGCTGGGTATAATTGCACCATATGTATTTAGTGAAGCTATTTATTCATCTCCCTGGTGGATAACTTTGTCAAAATGAGTTGAGATATTTCTGTTTATGCAATTGGAATCTAGAAAACATTTGCATTTCATACAGCACTTAGAAATTATAGATACTTTTCCCCCAGACATGAAAGTCTTTTAAGTTATACTCGTCATTTATTACTCCTTATTGTTTATAGAACAAATGATACTTATATGCATATACAGTTATTCTGAGTGGATTTTAAGCCCCAACAGTGTCATTTTAAAAAGGGGACTAAACGAATGGATAGAGGGAGGAGTAGAGGAGGGAAGAAAGTAATCTACAATATGAGTAACTTTGTTTTAATATGTAACTCATTTGTCCCTTATTCATTCAGTAAATCTTCAGTGGGAGCTTTCTGTGCACAGTGCAAAAAAGGTGTGGACTGAGAACTAGTCTGATTCCTGTTCTAATGGAACTCACATTTTGTAAGAATGTGCTAAAGGCATATATACTGGAGACTAAATAAGCTTGGGGACAGAAAATGCTTTCCTGAAAAAGGGAAGCTCAAAAAGATGAGTAGGATTTAGGTAGGAAAATATTTTTCTAGGCAAAGGAAATGGACAATATCACATGCAAATATTCTGATGTAAGAAAGAGCATGGCATACTTGAGTAACTAAGTCCTATGACTGACAAGGAAGGAGCAAAAATGAGAATGAGGTAAGGTTGAAGTTGAAGAAGTAAGCAGAAGCCATATTAAACAATACTTTGTAGTCCATGAGTAAGTTTTGTTTCTTAACTGAAAACCAGTGGAAAAGTTTTGAAGAATTTCACACCCAAGAGTGTGAAATGCTAGTTTTCAAAAGATAATTGGCAACAATGTGGACATAAGGGGAAGGGGCAAGTGTGAATGAGAAGGACCCTGGCCTGTTACTGAAGTAGACCAGGTAGGGTGATGGTAGCTTGAAGTAGAAAGTCCTTATGTTGATGGACAAAATCAACGATGTTTGAGAGGTGCTATGAGATTTGGAGATTAGAGATGCTGTATGGGAGAGAATGATAACAAGGATTACTGGCACTGGGCTTGTACCACTGTGTGAGGAAAAAACAAGAAATAAAGACTGTCTTGTAGGAAAGGTCATTCTTAAGTGTTAGAATATTTGCTTTGAGGTGTTTGTGAACCATCAATCTAAGAGTTGAATAGGCAATAAGGTCTGGAACGCAGAGTGAGTGAGGTATATCAAGTTTAATGATCAATAGCTATGTCCCTTCTGATGGAATTCTAATGCAGGTTGGTTTCTTATATCCTACAAAGGGAAACAGTAAATGAACTGGTTTTTCCCTTTCTGTAGGATTTTATTCCAAATGGAATTTAGAATTGCTACAACAAATATATAGTCAATGAACTATTGTCAAAGCAATAAACTGTTTTCATTAATTTGAGTACCTTACATATTTTAGGCACCACTTGGATTACGAAGCCCCTTTAAAGGTCCATAAATAACCTTTCTTCCATATGTAAAGTTATTTTGAATAAATGTCAAGTATGTGTATGAGAAGGACCCAAGTTTTCTCACCATTGATAAATTGAAAGTAAATTCTGGGACCCCTTCATTTCATGAAATGAATGAAAGGTCCATACTGTAAAAGATATTGCATTATTTGGATGAGTATGCAAACTTGAGGTCTTTCTAAATTAGTCATATTGACTATTTCATGTCAGGTCTCACTTTGCAATTGTTCCTTAGCAGTCCAAGCTTCTGAGTGGTTTATAGAAGCATACCACATTTTTTCTTAATTTGAAAATTACAGTTAGTGAAAAGAAAGATTATGCCAAGAACATAAGACTCACAATGCTTTTTAGTTATTATTAATGGCTAGCTTAGTGCTCAAACTTTGGTGAGGATGATTGGTATAATTAGGATAGCTGACCCTATTTACTACAGCAAATTTTAGCTACTGGTATTTTTCACTTTGTAAAGAAACAAAAGAAAATACAACTGGATTCCTTTCAAGAATTTTTTTTCCTATGACTTTACCCTCTTGAGAAGAAACATTCCCTTGGAATTGCAGGGAGGAAATACATGCTTAAATAATTGAGCCAGAAGGCTATGATTCTGGCTGCTGCTCTACTTACTAGCTGTATGAGTTTGACAAGTCAGTTAATCTTTCTAGACCTTCACACATAAAATGGAAATAATAATATTGGGTTATTGGAATATATAAAACCTGGCAATAACATTTAACTTTATGGAGAATTTATTGTGTGCTAAGTACTATCATGTTAGTGTTATTGTTGGCTCTGTGTGATGGCAAGGAGATGAAATAGAAAGAAAACATACCCTGGAAACAACTTGTTTTACTATTTTTTTTATTTCTTTGGAGAATATGAAACAATAGAAGTTTAGATTCTTTGAAAAAGTCAATTACTTACTCTAAATAATAGACCAATATCATTATAAAATTAACATATCTGAGATTATCTACCCAAATTTTGCAATTTTAGGTGAAAATTTTTTGTAACTATCATTCTGTATGATGAATGGAGTCAGATTTCTAAGCAAAAGTGGAAGTAGCCATAAGTAGAATAGTCAATGGGATTGAAACTCAGTGAAGATATTTTTATGAGAACTGTGGAGAGCAAAGTCAATGCATGCATGACAATGATTGATGATCTTGTGCATCTCAAAACCAAAAAGGTCATAATTGGAATGGGTTACTGAATTTAATGACAGTTTCTTGCCAGAGGCAAACTGGATATATAGGAAGAAGGAGCAAGTTATGAGAGTGATTTTCCGATGACACCGAAGAAGAAAATGGCTCAGAGGTGGCATAAGTAGTAACCAGTCAGAACAGGGAAGGAGAGAGTAAGTCAAAATTTGCAAGGTTTTCTGAGTACCTGCTATGTGTCAGTCTAGCCTGGGATGGGAAAGCCAGGCAGAAACGCTCAGCTGTAAAACAAAGAAATCTAGAGGTGACATTTTTAGAAGCAAGGGAGTGAGTGGTTGTACTAGTGGATGTACTAGTGTGGGTTGGCATAGGAAATTGTCAGTCCTGGGAACATGGCACTGCAAGGAGCTGTCACTCCATGTTTATACCTTAATACTGGCCACCAACACTCATGCAAGGATTGCGTTCCATTGTTTTCATATCTGTTTCTTTTTTAAGCGGCCACTTGCCTATGATTTTTAGGAAACATAAAATTTATATTTAAGCAATGCATAATGAAAATCAACTGACTTTTTGTTGAGCAAAGCACAGTGTATGGAAGATATCCTTACCACTGTATTTCCCATCACAGTGGTGGAAATTTTACATTTGAAAGTGAAAAGGCTTAAGATATAATTTTTTAATCCCATCTTTCCTACCCACTTGCATCTCTTCCAAAGCTTGTCAGGGCCAGATCTGGAGTAGTAAGAGCCATTAAAAATTTGGCATCTTGCACTCTGTTTTTTGGAATAAACTCAGTGTGGGCCAATTTATGGTAAATTATTCTCTTCGTGTGTGAATTTCCTTTTTTCTCTTGGCAAATTCATGCTTTCCTCTACACCCCTGCACACAGATCTTAAATACACACATTTATTACAGAATCTGTGTGGGGTATGTGTGCAAGTGTTAAAGTGTGTGCCCGTGGCTATACCCACAAGTGCATATGCACATATTTGCACCTATGTGCCTATATGATAGCAAATTGACTTAAACAGTTTGTCTTGAAGGTTTCTGTTGCTGTATGTATGTTAGCATACATTCTGTTGCAACCCGCAAACAGTTTCTCAGTCAAGAGATGACAGAATTCAGCAATCATTTTGGGAAACACCATAGTAAATAAATATATTGCTTAGCTCTGTTAAACCAAGCATGCCAATTTTTAATAAAACTGAAGACAAGCAATGGCATTTCTCATCTTTGCAGTCAAAGGCAATTACAGGATAGCCAGCCCACTGCCAACAAGAACAGCAGAGCCAAGCCCCACTATAGCCTTGTACTCTCAACACTGGAAGCTCTATAGCTGAACATAGTTCTAACCTGGGGTTATACAGGATTATAGTGCCTGCCTCTCCCATTCAGAGAGATTGACTATAGGATGGTAACTAAGGTAAAGCATCATGGAAAATTGTTTATCCTGCTCTTCAGGGATATTTGACTCAGGGCAATCAGGTTCTGATCCCAAAGACCTTTAATCCTTCCATAAGAAGCTTTAATGAGAGGCTCTTGCCTTAAGTATTAGAGAACATATTATCTCAAGTTTTCAAGGGAAATTTAAAAGTTTCATTTTTATATGAAGAAGGCACATATTTATGTGCCTTGAATTATTCCCAATAACTGTTCCTAGTGGGTCTGTGTGTATTTAGTTCAAAGAAAAGTATGTGGAAAGAAAACAGTTCACTCATTTTACTAGTATTGCTACAACTTTCTCAGGATGTCAATAAAGAAATAAATATATCACATATACAAAAAATACAACCATATGTTTTTATTAGTATTTTTCTCCCACATGATTAGATACTCAAATAAGTGGATATTACTTTCTGGTAGTGCCATAGGACATTAAAATACAGTAACACCCTTAAAGTCATTTGGTAGCTTTCACTGTTGACCATTTGATATCATCATGAATATTAACTGGGTCTACCCAATTAAAAGGTCTTAATGAGCTGACTGCACAAGGAAGCCTAGGAAATCAGTATGTTGTTACACAAGGAATTCATTCTCCTTATTTTTGTTTAGCATTTATTTAACAAATAATCTACAGTCACTTGAACATATGCCAAGCACTATACCCACCCAGTACTTTGAATAAAAAGTCAGCCCTTTGTCCTAATAAAGCTCATATTCTAGTGCGAGAGACAATCCAATTAGTATACTTCTCTGTTTGTGAGGCCATGGGCAAGGCCTGGTGGATGGGTATGAGTGTTGTCCATTATGCCCTAGTGAAAACATAAAGGGTGGTGTCACCGGGTTCACACCAAACCAAAGGATGGGTAAGCCATCACCAGGTACAGGGAGGAGTATGCAGAGCACAGAGACAAAAAGGAGCATGATGCTTAATAGAAGACTGTATCCAGGCTGGACAAAGCTGGGAAGGTGAGGAGAGGTGGATGGACAGAGAGGACAGGTGTGTATGACCAGGTGTATGTGAAACCCTTGTGTGTGTGTGTGAGATCCCTCTATTTGTTTTTTCCACCACTTTTCTTTGGTTTACTCAGTTCTCTCTTTCTGTATGTACTTAGCCCTGTCTCTTAAATCTGAAACACATTTTGGAGGCTCCTGACATTTTTTTTAATGCAAAAAGTAATGCCTATACTCCAATGGACAATTCCTCTAACTTCTCTGACTCCTCACTTACCCAGTGTTCCATTTAGTTTTTACTATGTAGAAGATAATTTGGGGGTATTGGAGCAGCCTAGATCAGATTCCAAATCTATTCTGGGTGTGTATATTTATGAATGTAAGGAGGTAGAGTTATCCTAACATTTCTTTTATATTGTCTGCAGATCCTAAAAAGTGCTGAATGTGCATGGTATAATATGTGCATGGTCCATTTGTGGAGCAGAGTTTCAATTCCTTGGTCTAGAAATCAGAATGACAGAGTTGAAAACAATGGTTTTCTTTAATATTGAGCAGTAAAAAATCTGAAAGTGACCTTAGTATCTGGCTTTGTAAATACCTTATAGAAATATGCTTATGCAGAGACATATGGAAATATATGTGCCTATGGTATGATCAGAAACACAGGAACAGGAATAATTCAATTGCTTTTATAAATAACAATTTGATTGTTATATATATATTTATGTTAGATATGTTTAGATATGTATCTTATGTATTGTATGCTATTTTGCCTTAAATATATTTGCTCTACTGACATGCTATCAAAGTGTACATACTAAGATCTGACTGTAAAGAATACATGCTGTAGTGGATATATATTCTCAGATTGCATGAAATCAATGCTAATAAACCACAACAACAGCAAATATTGGACAACTAACTTATTGTTATGTTTAAACAACTCCAGACAACAGTTTTTCATTATTTACCCTCTAAAAGAATCATTATTTGCTTGAAATTGTAGTTTGCTGGCAGTGTATTGACATGACATGAATAATATATGATACCTTATATTTGCTGAAAAACTAAAGAGGATCATATGATATGCCTTAAATATCAGTGCAGCACTGTAGAGTATTCTTTTTCCACTTGTAAGTATAATGCTTGTGATGAGGTTCCATGTGTCTCCAGTTCCTTTCAATTGTTATAAACCAGACACTTGATAATTTCCATAAAAATTTAATGTGGTTTAAATTTTGGCACAGAAATAACATATTTTTCTCTCTACATTGTCATGTATCCCTGAAAGTATTTTTTCCATTTATTTGTTCTAAAGATGAACCCTCTTTGTTTTGCCCCTTCATTTAGACACCCCTTTTAAAGATCTACTGCTAGTATTGACTGAAAATGTTAATAGGCAACAGAATACCTTAAACCATAATGAACGCATACATATTGCCTATTTAGGTAGCTGTAGTGTTACAGAAATTTCCTAACCCAAAACTTGAAACACGACATGGAAGAAAATTATAGTTATGAACGAATTAATTCATTTTGTGCATCAGAAAAACAAGGAAAAATAGTAACTGGGATCTCTTTATTATAGTTTAGAAAACATTATAGATAAGGTTTGACATTACTTTTACAAAATTTTTAATAGGTTCAGAAATTCTGGATAAATGAGTGTTATAGGCAACTTTAGAATGCTGTAGTCACATGCTCTGAAGTTGTTGACTCATTAAGGCCAAAATGTTACAGTCTTTTCCCACCTGATGTTGTCCTAGGAAACTGTGAAGGCAGTTGTAGGAATTCCAACTATAGGTCTATTTAGATACCTAGCAAGACCTTTGGCAAATCAGTTTGGGATGCACTGATATCCCTGAAGTTAAGTGAACTATCAGATTATCCAGGGGTAACCCAACCATCATTTTAAATGCTTTCTTAATGCCCATTTGTGCTTTAGACACACCCTCTGAAACAGTGCAAAATCAGTTACTACCTTCTAGCAACCAAAAGATAATACAGAAGTTCCTTTTCCCATGGGTACTCTTCCACTATGAATATTATTCTGTATGGAAAAGAGGTGATTCACTGAGAACATGAGGGAAGTTGCAAAAAGGACACAAGGAGACATGTCCCAGTCCTCATTTGTGGAATTACTAGACTAAATGAAGTACAGAGAGGAAGGAATTCCATATTCCATACTACTCAATATAATGAATTCATGAACTGGATACTTTTTAAATGCCTCCAAACATTTGAATTATTTTCTTTTTCTCCCTTTATGTAACACTTTCTACAAACTGATGTGGTAAATATTAAGATTTGTGGGAGTGTACTGTACTAATATGAATGCACTGGGAAGAGAAGCAACAGGGATGAATGAAGGAGCCATATGTCCAAATGCAAGTAAGACGGAAGGAGGAATAAAATCAGATGGCAACAATGTGCTTCTGTGATCTTTCTGATTTATTTGTCCCTTTTTTTTCCTAAATTTTTTCTGTATCCCTCCAACAACACTTTCTGTTTTCTTTTCAACCTAAATTCCAGAATTTGGTTTTACCCTTCCATCCATAAAGCTGCTATTGTTAGCACATCACAAATAAGTTCTTTTTTCCCCCTCTATTCTTGTTCTAATTATTTTGTTTCTTCTTTTCAAATCCCATCAAATGCATATTTTTCCATCTGAGGGTAGTTTAAGGATCCCTAGAAATCTTAATCCTCAAGGGTTATCTTCAACAATTCAACAGATATCACTAGGATGCTGTTAGAAATGCATAATCTCAGGTCCCATCCCACACCTACTGAATCAGAATCTGCATTATAGCAAGAAACCCAGGTTTTTCATGTGCACAAAACACAGAAACAAAATCCTACAAGGAATCTTCAAAATCCCAGCTGAATATATGCGTCAGATTCCTCACCTCTTCTCTAGAGTTTGAGATGGCTTTTAGCCCTAAGCTGATACTTTGGCCTTCTTTTGAGTAGCAGGATAAGCAGTCTTTCATTTACACCTTTAGTTGTTAATGTCCATGATTTAAATGAACTTGAACTCTCAGGCTTATTGTGAAAGTCACCTTGACTATATCTATGGTATTAGAACTATTTGCTGACCGGTCCACCAATGCTTTTCATCTCTGTTGTCTTTGAACTGTAAATGAAAGATGTAAACTTAGCATATGATTCATCAGTCAATTCCTAGAACTGCATAGCATATCACAGCATCAGCCATCACTAATGGGATTAATTGGTCTTGACTGATGAAATTGTAAAGGCATATACCTCCAAGGGTCGTAAACATTGAGCCTTAATTGAAATCAAATGTATACTTATAAAAAGCATGTCCAGCATCACAGACTCCTTTCTGTTTGGGTTTTGTTGACATTGGTGGCAGTATGGAAACCTGATCAGGGAAGGTTTGCTGTTATTACTGCTTTGAATGTGAACTTGTGCTTCTCAGCACTCTAAGTAGCTGATTAGGGGAGGGAGTAATATTTTACTTGATTATTGGTTACACGTATGGAATAAATCCTACTTTAATGGTGTCTAATGAGCCTTTCATTTTTAGTACCTTACACAAAAGCTTCTAATAGAAAGGGAAAGTAATATTTCAAAGGTCGTCTTAATGCCACTTAATGTCAACAATCCATAATCAAGCCAATATATATATATATATATATATATATATATATATATATATATATATAGATGGAGATTACAGTCCAGTTGTGATCCTTTAAATACAAAATAATCCCCTAAATTAGCAAAGTGGTACAAGGTAAGTTTCTCTGGATTTGGGGCAGTTTACACTTCTTAATTAAAGTATGTTACTTGAGAAAAAACCTCAGAGTTAAAGAGATTTTTCTCAAGTTAGGCTTCATGTAATTCAGGATTTTCAAGACCCAGGAGACTTAAAGTTCTGTCACTTAGAGTTTCATGCGTTCTCTTTGGATGTGTCTGTACAACCACAAAATGTGCAAATGGAAAATGATGACTCTCAGTGCTTTTTCTTAACAGGGAAATAAAATGGACACTGGAAATGCGGGGTGTTTTGGTTAGGAGATCACTGAGGGAACTTGTAAGGAATATCTGTTTGAGAAGCAGCTGTCTTCCTGCCTGCCAACTAAAAGTTAGGAGTTTAAGGAAACTCTAGAAATAAGGTTAGCATTCTGGGATTTTGCTGTGTAAATGGGGCAATCATACTCCATCCTGAAAGGAAGTTTTTTTTCAGTCCATGACTGCAGTCAGTCCATATAGCTCTTGTCCTGATTAGAAATGGATGAATTCTGCAAGACACTTTACTTCTGAATATTTTCTTAAGAAAGTCAACAGTGATTACAAAATCAGTAGCAACTGTGAACTCATTGGCTGACATTGTAACAACAGAAACTCCTAAAGGGTTTGTTAACACTCCTGACTCTGGGTCCTCATCCATAGGGTATTGCTCCATCAATCTGCAATAGTATGTTTTTTTTTTTCCTGACAAGTTCCCAAGACACAGTGATGCTGCTGTTCAAAATGCCGCATTATGAATCACCTGTCAAGATCCATCATTATCTAATCTGCCCAGCCATATACATTGACTTTGCTTCCATATCTTATGAATAAAGTTCATGAGCGTTTTCTTCACTTTTTTAATCCCAGTGCTTGACACATAATGTGATCCAAAGCCAGGCACAGTGACTCGAGCCTGTAAGCTTCAGCCTATGAAGCAGCTGGGGCTAGGGATCGCAGTTCAAGTCCCACTCAGGGCAACACAGCGAGACCTAGTCCCCAAAAATAGCTGGGCATGGTGGCACGTGCCTATAATCCCAGCTACCTGGGAAGCTGAGGCTGGGGATTGCTTGAGTCTGTGGTAACCCGGGCAATGTGAGCCTGTGGTTCCATGGGCAAAAACAGGGAGATATAGTCTCAAAAAAGTAAGTAAATAAATTAATAATGTGATTCATAATTATACAGGTTATTCAATATATATTAGGTGTTAGGGAGGGTATGTTTTTAGATAAAATTATTGCATTCCCCACTGCCTCCCATGTTTTATGATTTTTTCCTTTTTCTGCTGCCCATCACCTTTGGGTGTTGGAGCTTGTTTGATGATTGGATTTTCTTTTGTATATGCCCTGAATTTGAACCACAGGGAGACTCAAGCTTGGTGATCCAGTTATGTATCTCTGAACTTAAGTTTTTGGTTATACAGTCAGCTCAGGAAGGAGGTTACCTGAGACAAGGTTATTAGTTAGTATAGGGTTTGGTTGGTGGCAGTGACGAGCAGTTAGGTGACAATTTGAGTCTTAGATCTCAGTGTGGAGACTTCGCACTTTGGTAATCTCTATGAGAACACATTTGTTCAGACCCAACAAATACTCTATGACCCATGCTGTCCTAGGTTTAGCTATTCATTTACAAGGTGAGACTCATTAAAGAGTTAGAAAATACAAAAAAAAAAAAAAAAGAAGAAGAAGAGAAGGTAGGTATACATTTGCCCAGACTCCCAAAGCTTTCAGTTTTGGTGTATTTGTAACAATTTTGTAGTTCTACCCAAATCTTAGCTGATTTTAATTTTCTTTGCATTTAGTTGAATATAAAGAGGTAAGATTACCTCAAGGAGAGAAAGTTTTTGTGTTGAATTTTATAGGGTTATTCCCGTAATGAATGGTAATGATACCTTATAAAATTCTTTGCTTTTAAAGTTTCATCCAAGGCTGGGCACAGTGGCTTGTGCCTGTAAGCTTCAGCCTATGAAGCAGCTGGGGCTAGGGATCACGGTTCGAGTCCTGCCTGGGGCCCATAGCGAGACCTAGTTCCAAAAAATAGCTGGGCGTGGTGGTGTGCACCTGTAATCCCAGCTACCTAGGAAGCTGAGGCTGGGGATTCCTTGAGTCTGTGGTACCCCGGGCAACGAGAGTCTGTGGTTCCACAGGCAAAAATAGCAGGACCTAGTCTCAAAATAAATTAAAAAAAAAAAGTTTCATCCAGACACTTCTGGAGAAATGAACAGCACTACTTTCCTCTTGAATTGTAGTGTAGCAGGTCTAATCAAGTATGGAGTTCTCTGCATATGCCTATGATAGACTGAGTGTGAGGACCCCTCAACAAGTCATTTGTGAGTTTTTTGGGTCTTCAGATCATGGTTTCTCCAAGTGAATTTTTCCAACAGGAATGGGTGAGTTTAAAATATTGTGAGTCCCTGAATATAGACATTTCTATTCTCTTGCCCTTTCTCACATAACTCAGTAGGATCTAACTGTAATCTCCCTCCAAAATGCTATAATGTTAGTATGTGTATAACATCTTCTAGACTTTCTTTTTACAGAGGAAATATCCAATATCAGCTGGATTTTCATGGTTTTGGAGCTAATGTTTCTATTTTCAATTTTACTCTGGGTGCTCCCATTTCCCTCCATTTCTACTATTTGAAAATGGTCAGGATTTGAGATGCTGTTTACCTTTTTCTGATTTGCTTGTAATTAAGCAGTCCCTTTGGTCTTTGATCATTGCTTCTTTTAATAATAATAATAATAGTAGTAATAGTGTTTTGATGGTTTTGAAAATTTTAATGAACACTTAGCCAGAGACACTAGAAAATGTTAATATAATACAGTTTGAGTCTGATTAAATATTTGAATTAGTTCTAAGACAAGTCTGAGATATCTATAATCATTTTGTGATAAATCTGGTATCTTGTTTGTCCAGTATTCTCAGAAGAAACCATTAATCTATATGAAAGTGCTTCTGTACTCTTATGTTGCTGATGTCACACTACAACTTTCTCTGACCTATATCTTGAATGACTTGGAAAGGAGAGGATGCTTGAGCATATGCAAGTTTGGGTATGCACCCCTGGGAGCAAACCCCAAAATAGGATCCACCCTATAAGAATCTTGCTAGGGACTAAGTTACAGGTCTAGTGTACCCCAAACCACAAACTCATTTCAGACCACCAGGTGATTCCAAGTCACATAAACAGCTCTAGGGTTTTGCTTTGAATTGTCATTCAGAGCAAGCTTTAAAAACAGAGATTTGGTCACAGAATCCTTTTAACTATAAATAGGAAGTTAATGTTAGCCCTTTATTCTCAAATTTGAGAACCACTTGAAAACCTGCAGATACTAGTTTGCTAAATCCTCTCTCTCTTCCTCTCTCTCTCTTTCTCTCATTCTTTTCTATAGTGAAAGAGACATTATGTGCTTTTCACCCTGTTGAAAAGTTGGCTTCCTCAGCAATCATTTTCAGCTCAGTCTAAATTTATTTTTATGTGAAATAGAAATCAGGAAAACACCAAAATTATTTTAAGCAAAATATCAAAATTGAAATAAACCAACATATGTCTGTGAACGTGTATAACTCTCAATCAAAAATAAGTGCAACTTTCACAAATTTCTTAAAATAATCCAGCATGCAAAATCTGGACAACTTAAATAGATGGAATTATGACATGTTTGGTTATTCTTTTTCTTTATTTCACCCTTTACTTAAAGATGAAAATTCAAATAACCAAGCCCCGGCTATTTCTCATGTTTTCATGAACAAAGTATTCCAATGTAATACAAGAACCAAGAGCTTTCATAAAATTTCTTATAGCAAGTAAAATTCGACTAACTTTGAATGGAAATCATCTTGAATTTACCTTCCTTACATATATTCTGTCCTATCCATCACCCTGTACATTCTTCACTAAGAAATGAGGTTTCTAAATTGTTTTAAATATAGTATGATTTGTTCTGGTTAGTATTGCCATATATCTAAGTTTCTCTTGCAGAGGAACTCAAATGGGATAAAAACTGTCAGAGTGAAGTAAATACTCTGTGACTTACTTCAAAGAGAGGGTTAAAGGATTAAATGCCCATCTCACCTTTATGCTTCATTTAGAGGCTTTTCCTAACACATTCTTTTATTTATAATGTTATTTTAAAGGGTTAGAATCACAATACCTTTTATTAGAAGCTGATATTTTGCCCACAGACAAAACTAAGTCATTAACTAAATGTTCCCACAATATAGACTATTGACAAACTAATAAAGCATTTCTTGTAATCTTCAGCTTTTCATTCCAAATTATTTTCACCATGAATTGGATGACAACTTTTCTTTTAAAATATAAATAAAACTATCATTTTATTTGGAAAATGATTTAACATTAAGTGCATGTCTTCTAGTTCTTTTTTTAAAGCATACAAAAAGTTCATCTCATAGACTAAGTATCATTCTGTTTTAGTAAGGTCTTTCTTTGATAGTTGAGGAAGTTGATGTTCATAATAATTCACTGGACACATGCCTTTTCATCTCTTACTCTTAGATCGTCAAGTCACTTTTTTTTTCCTCCTATATTGCTTTGAATTTTCTTGTTAGTTTATTAGTTGTAAAAAGTTCCTTCCTGGTTCCTTCAATTTACATCAATTTGGAAATGGAAAAGTGTGTTAATTTTTTAATAAATCTTTGAGCCACGCATTAACTGTATTTTTATTAACTGAGCCAGATGGCTCACAGCAAATTTTCACTGACATAAGTAATCAGAGAAATCAGTTTGGGACCCAAATCTGGTATGGAAAGTGGCATGTATATTCGGTGGAAAAATGCCGTTCACATAAACACATGGATATTTTTAGAAGTAATATTTGTTACTATTTGCATTTCTTTTTTTCCCCTTTAGGCTAAGTACAAACTAAGGACATTTTCCCCCCTGCACTCTAGACTTCAAACATGCAATGTCCTTCCCAAAAGTTAAAAATTGTTTTCTTTTTGCAGTTTGAAGGTTGCAAAAAGGCCTTTTCAAGGCTCGAAAATCTCAAGATTCACTTGCGGAGCCATACGGGTGAGAAGCCTTATTTGTGTCAACACCCAGGCTGTCAGAAGGCCTTCAGTAACTCCAGTGACCGCGCCAAGCACCAGAGGACACATCTGGACACTGTAAGGATGGCAACAGCTTTTTGACTTTAGCCCAAAGCTCCAGTGTGAGGAAGTGCCTGTTTGATAGTGGAATGGTGAAGGTGTCTGCTTTATGGTCTGCAGGTTATAAGGACAATGCCAAGGGCAGCAGTGGAAACTGGTTAAGGGCCAGAAGGGGCCCTTTTGGCGCTTTCATATTTCTGTACGTTCAAGTTATCTTAAATATTGCAACTGCTTGGGACAAAAGTCTGGGTTCCTTCCTTATACAAAGCGGTAGCAGTAGGGCTGTCGTACCATAGATTTTATTCAGAGAAAGACCTTTAGGGATTGGGCATTAAAATAAGTAATCGAATATACTAAATATACAAGTAATCTAAAATAGATTGATAACATGTACTATTGCTAGAAAAGAGAAACTTTGTTTTTCCTTATCCCCCAGTTCTTCTTGACTTCAGAACTTTGAGGCTGGCATGGTTTTTTGAATGAACCTGACCTTTTGCTTTAGAAACAGCCTGGTGTTTTCACCTTCAAAGGATTTAAAGAGAATCAGCAAATCTTTCTCAGTAGCTCAGTTTCATCTCACTTCCTATGTATTAACAACCACGGATCCATTGGTATAAACCCTATGAGAGCAATTGATTTTCATTATTATACCTTAACTCTCTTAGTGCTGAACATTTTGCTCATTTGCAAATGCTTTTTCTGCAATGCTGTCTTTCATTTTCTCAATTATATTGATCGTCCTCCTTTGTATTTATCAGGTTTAGATGCCATTTTCCTTCATGAGGCTAGATAGACTATATATAATTTCACTTCATGTAACAAAGCCGTCAGGATAAATGTATTATACACTTCACGGATCTCTTATCCTACATTCTTGCAAATAATGTATTCATGACAGTACTTTTTCAGTGTTAACATTCTGATGTCTATTATTAAACTACACCAGAGTTAGAATTTTGAAAAGATACTGTTATTTCTACACACCTTCTCATACATATTTAAGATTCTTCTGATGTTACAGCTGACATATTTATTAAATTTTATATTAATCTCCATTAGTCATATTGGTAGAAGTCATTTTAGCTATATGTCACAAAACCTTTCTAAACAGAATTACCTCATAATACACATAAATGTGATGTGCACTGCCTAGCAAATACCTAAAATAAAATTGTAATAATATGCATATAGGATGGTCCTTATGTCTTTAACTGACTTGAATTTTGTGATTTTAGAACCAGTAGAATATTAAATGAATAAATTTGGTGAATAGCAGGATTTTTAAAAAGCAGAAATAAGGAAAAAAATAGAATTATGTTCAAATGCCTTATTTTGTATTTTTATAATGATCTTGGTAAAATCCAATAAATTTTACAATTTGTCATTAAATTTTACCATGGAAGAATGAGCATTCATGAGACAAGATTGTCTTGAGAAATTGCTTCTAGTCTAACTAGTTATCTGTAGTTTGAAAGAACTATTGTGAGACTTAAGTGTTATGGCTCCACAATACCCTTCTTTGCTTGGATCTAATTTTAGCTAATGAAAGTAAGTTCATTTTCTAAAATAATTTTGGAATTTAAAAATATATGAGTTCCTCTTTAAAACTTTTGAGGAAAACTGAGGTAATAATTTCTTAATTCAATTCAATGTTGTAGTTTTTTAAAAGTGAGCTATTTTTATTTTTTAATGATTTCTCTATTAAATCTTTTAAAGTCATTTTTCTTAATGATCCAAATTGTCTCGCTCAAATTTTATTGCATTTAACAAATTGTTAGATTCTTTTAAAATCATATAGAAGTTAAATGTTTGTTTTTTAAAAGTAAACTTCAGTTGCTTAAGGAATTTGTTATTTGAATTTAGTTTCACATTCCATTTCATTATACTCCTTAAGCTAACACTGTTGACATTTAGATAAAGTATCTTTTTTTCAGTTTAATGGATTATTATAGAAAAATTATTTTTCCATGAAGATACTGAGTTGATAATTCTAACCATGAACATTATCAATAATTATTTTCTCTATTAACATATTAATATATAAATAGGGAAAATAGTTTAATAGTCAAAATGGAAAATAATATTTTATGAAGTATAGCATGGCTTTTAAGGCTTAGGTAATCTGAGCTAAAATAGTTTTTACCAATGTCACTTAATTTATCATCTGACATACATATCATCTGTATATCATCTGTATATGTATATCATCTGACATACATATCATTTTGACATACTGATACTATAATACCAACAGTAGAAAGGACAGTGAAGGCCAGGTGAGAAGAATAGTAAATATTGCAGCCTTCTTCAAGAACATCTCAAAATCAGATGTGAATGGTATTATCCCTCTTTGTCTTTCCAACCCAAATAAGAGTGACCATAATAATAATAGTGACACTGATTTATGTAACATACTAATATTCCCAAAACTTTATTTACAAATAACTTCTCCCTTGGTGATCAAAACATGAACTTATCTGGTTGCAACATGGCTCCTAATTAAGGAAATGACTATCTTGCTCTCTCCTAAATCCACTACAGAATAGAGAAAACTAGTTATAAGAAACTAGGTGAATTCACAAAAGATTCTTAGACTAAAGAAAACCTTTGTTTATCCAAAAGGAAATTCTTTGGCAAATGAATTAAGCCTAAATGGCTAACCATTTTGCAAATGTGGTTCAATTGTTTGTTGTTAGATTCCTGCTGCAGAACACTTTGCCCAACATAAACATAAAAGTTGTTGGGTGATTCAGTTAGTCAATGAACAATCACATCAGATAATTAAGCTTAGAATTCAAAATTGGATGTGTCAAATTACTGCATGACGTTACCTTGTTCTTAGAGTAAAAAATGACTATAACAACAAAAATGAATCATAAATATTTCTTTCAAGCAGGCAAATAATACCACCCTCATTATTCATTGGCCCACAAAAATAACAAGCATGTACATGTAAACGGGAACAAAATATAGAGCATTCTTAAAAACTCTGTCTTTGGTCAATAGATTTATGAATCAAAAATTGAAGCCCAATTTCAAAAACAGAGTTTCAATCTTTTTTTCACATTTCACATTGTGTAGACATAGTTCTAATATCTTACATAATGATCTACTAAGGTATGAGTGATAATACATCTTATAAGCACAACAAATCTTGTGATTTATTTAGTACTTAGAATAAGCAAAAAGTTTTTACTTGGCAAATTAGAAGCCATACTCTCAAACTTTTGCTGTGAAGTTTGTTATTATGGTAGCTATTATGGTAGGTTTATTATTATGATAAATTAGAAAAATGTGTAGTATTTTCATTCATTCATTTATTCCTAACTATTACAGACCAATCACAAAAAATACAAAAGTAAAGAAAATTCTAGGCTCAGTGTTCAGCTCCACCCCACATGTCTCAGAAACATGAAGGAGTTGGTGCAGCCAAAACTTGTGTTCTCATTGCCCTCAGTAAAAAGCTTATCCACATAACCTTCGCTTACCACCAGGACTCCTCTAAACTATTATTAATGTTTCCTTGGCTGATTTTTCAGGTGTCTGTTTGAAACCTGCTGTTTCTAACTCACTTTTCACTAATTTTCACTTTAATTCTCTTCCTTTCTGTTTCTGAATCAGGTTTTCTTCGAAATATTCCCAGTCTTTTCTGGACTTTTCTACAGCTTCTTTACCTGAATGCTTAAAGAATATGTATATTCTAGTTTCTGACAGTGCCAAAGATTGTTTTCAGGTGACACAACTGTAAGTATGACCATAGATGCCTGCTAATAATTTCCACATTTAAAAATGTCAAGAGAGATTTTGTGGTAAGAGTTTTATCTAAAAGCATCAAAATCTTAAAAGTCAACAAAAGTAGGCCACCATCTATTTGCTTATTGGAAGTCTATTCTCTTTTTTGCCTTCATTCAGTGTACTATGTTTTCTAATTAAAATGTATGTATATTATCCATCACATCAGTCACTTGGTTATAGTTCATGGTCTGAAGTCAGTAGTCTTTGAGAAAATCTTCCCCAGTTACCTTTATGATTTAACCACAGCTGCTGCTTTCTTTCTTTTTTCTTTCTTATTTAGAAACCTTATGCCTGTCAAATTCCAGGATGCACCAAACGCTACACAGATCCAAGTTCTCTAAGAAAACATGTGAAGGCACATTCTTCCAAAGATCAACAAGCAAGAAAAAAGGTAATTTTTAATGAGAATTTATCTATTGAGGTAAAGCACCTTTAAATTACTTATGTAGTACTGGGAACTTCCACAGGGCATTGGAAATTCTCATAATTCTCAAGGTGTATCATGCTGAAGAGTCTTTGAGGAGGGAAGTTTTCTATAAAATAATGGCAAGACTAGTGGCAGCCTAGTGGAGATAGCCAGATGTGCATTTAGTAAGAGAGAATGTGTAATAGGAATCAGAGAAAATTAATGAAAGTCACCTAAAATGCAAAGTAATTTCACTTTTGTGAAAATTTAGTCCAAATATTTAAAGAAAGTTTATTAAAAAAGTAAAAACAAACTTTCCCTGGAAATAAGTGGGGTTTTTTGTTTGTTTGTTTTATAAAATATCAATTGGTTAACATAATTTTAACTTTGGTGAAAAAAAGTACTCGAATCTTTAGGATAAGAAAATATAGAGCATCTTTCCCTGAAAGCTCAAGAAAAAAAACATTTCTTAGTAGACCTGTGTATGAAAATGTACAAAAGGAATTGAATAAAATTTACTTTGACAATAGTGGGATTTTTAAGCATCTTTCAAAGTTCATAAAAATTATTGTAGCTCAGTTGGAAAAAATGTTAGAGGTCAACCTGCCAGCTTACCTAACTTCATAAAATCTCCAATAAGTGGTCTGCTTCAACACCTCAAGAGATGAGGCACTTACTACCTTTTAACACTTTTCCTAATAACTGAGTTTGTAAATTTGGGGACCAACCAGTATCTTCTGACCATGGCAGTAAACACGTTGACCTTAACTTGGATTTTTGAGTATTTCATTTGTTTTGAGATGGGTACTTGTTACATTTAAGGGTTCTTCATAACAAATTTAAGAGATGTTTAAGATTAGCTCAGTTCACATGATTGAACTCTATGGTACCGTTGAGCCCATAATGAAGTTTTTAGGGCACCATGGTTTCTAGCTACCAGAATCTCACATTCTTTCATGGTTTATAAGGATTTAACACTTTTATGTTGGAAATGCTCTGTAGTCTTTTTTATTACTTGAGCTTTTTCTTCCTTGAGAGGTGTTAGCACAATGCCAATTGAGGGCTCATATATGGAAAGAATTTGACCTCTTCCCTGGAGTTAAAAAAAATTACCCAGTTAGAAGTATTTGATAGATATTCTTAATTGCATACAAACTTACCCTTGTAAATCAGTTATTAAAAGAATTTTCCTCTAGTAATATAGTTAAATCCCTTTAATTGGAATCCCAGTTAATTGATAACAGAAGATCATTATCAACAGAAGATAATAGATGGACATTCCACCTGGGTTGGCCATATTCTTGTATTTTAGAAGAACAAAGAAAACTGCTAAGTGAGTTAAAATATAATATAAATTGCCAGGAGAATGATTTATATTCTTAACAGACTAATACTGCATACTACAGTCAGCAGGACTACAGTGTAGTGTTTTTTGTTGTTATCTGTGTCTATCTCATAAACTTGAAGTAGTACACTGGATTTATTTTAAAAATTCTCTTGATGAAAGTTAAATATCACCTAAATATGATCGTTTACCACTTTCAAGTTGTCCCAAATGTGTGGTTTTACTGTAATAATAAATATGTCATAAGATTGGAGCAAATCATAGAGAGGAGTAATATTTACAGTGGACATGAGGTAATATAAGTCCTATATCTGACAAATAAAAAACAATGTGGTATTTAACGTAAGATGATGACCTGGAGAATAAGAAAACATAACAGGGTATTTCAGGAATTGTTAATGGCTTCTATTACCAACCAGTATACATTAGCATCTATATAAAGAAAAGTAGTTTTGATAATATAAAAAAAGTAGAATCATATCTTGATCCTACAAAAATATGAATTTTTAGACAATTTGCAGATAACCTTCAACAGGCACTCTAGGTAACAAAAAGATACTTCTGAGGAGCAGTATTATAGTTTACTGTCAACTATTTCAGTGTTGTTTTAATTTTGCCTTATATAAGATGAAGTATTATCTCAAATAACTTTTACTCTGTAAATTACTGAACTGCGTCTCACTGATTTTCACTGACAAGGTTACTGTGTGTTTACATTCCAAATTTTAACCTTTTTAATCTAAAGATTTTAAAACTCCTTTATGAATCTGTGAAGGATTAATTTTTTGGAATTTAAATGGAAAATTTGCTCCGTCTCATAAAAAAAAAGGAGATGTCACTCCCAAGAGAAGCCATGCTAATAAACTTAAACTCAGTTAAGTCCACATTTGCAGACCTTGTCCTGATATACTGGTGTGTAATATTTACATGGTACAATGTTGTTACTAGACCTTGGAGAGTGTCTAATTGCTAACTCACATCAGGGCTTGGTATTTGAAATATTTCCTGGCAGCAATAATAAAAAAAAAAAGAGTAAGAAACAATAAACCTTTTAAGGCAGAATTAAGATTATTTACGACTTTAATTAAAATTTGAAAACTGGCATCATTTCAAAAAAGCCTTTACAAAAATGTGAATTCATCAAAAATAACCATAAAAATTCCAAGGTGATAAAGACACAGTGGAGTAATGGTCCCAGCCCTAGGGAATTGTTTTCTTGAAAAGAATAAAACCCTTTTCTGTCACACCCTGTTAGTCATGGACTCTTTTAATATACCCTGCCTGCCCGCCTGCCTCTAATCCTCTTTTTAACCTCCCCCTAGACACCAAATGATATTATTTTCATCTTAATGTTGCTGGCTTTATAAGACTCTACTCTAAAATCAGGCCAGGGACAAGACACCCTCAACTATGAGACACACATTTATCAGGAAGGCTGGGATTTCCTATGTGATGCCCTACTCATAGACGTTACTCATTCCAACACCTGTTCAGTGGTACTGAAAACCAAAGTGAATCTGAAATCTCAGCTAAATATTTTTCAAGCTGTGGGAAAAAAGAAAGAAGAAGGGGGTGGGAGACTCTTCTGCAAAGCAAAAGTTTGGGATAGTTTGGCTCATCACATGCAGAGAGAAACTTTTCTGTTTGCCTAATGTGTAGACACCCACTCATTCCATCAGCTGATGTACAGACTTCTTTCATCAATCTGGTTTGCAAAACTTCAGTCCATTAAATAGAAGACTACACAGATAAATGAGTAGTGAAATACTCAAGTCATTGCCTGTGATCTCCAATGGGAATAGAATTTAGTCTGTAGAGCAAAAGACAGAATCTGCCCTTCAATTCTGTCTGATAGTAAAATAAAGCTAAGGCAGTTGAAATTTTCTTCAAGGCTCTGAGCTTAATCAAAATTCTTCAGTTTCACCTTGGAAGTGTCGTAGCAGGTGTTTTCCTTCAATGCAGGCATGATATCAAAATGAACTTTATAAAAGTGAATGCTTAAAAAATAAGAATACTGGGCTAAAATTGAGTGGGTACATGACTCTTTATTCCATTCACACTTCCACAAAGATTCCAAACTTCAGGTGTGATTTGTTGAACATTCACCTTTGACCCACTGTGGTTTATGATTTTACTTTTTGCAATCTCAGTACAGATTGTTCTACTCCAAACACAGCATTTGAAATGTGTGTGATTTCAGCATGTATTTATATTTCCTACTTAAAAAGAACAGCACTGTATAGCTTTCTGTCTCAAAAAGAGCAGCCTATTGGATGCAACCCTCTAGGTGTATTACTGGCAATTCTTTGGAATATGTTCAGAACCACCACCCCCCCAACTCTCCTGCCCATACACACAAAATGATGTAACTTTCATTAAATTGTACATAAGTTCATTTTGCATTATGCAGTTGTTGCAGGCTTCAGTAGCTAATGTTTTCCCCTATATGGAAATATATATTAAAAGACCTAATAAGACTCAATTTTCTATCAGTTATTTTCTGTCACATTTACATAGTAGGTGGTATGCACATGTAAATGTATATATCAGAGCTGAATACCCTCCCTCCCTCTCCCATCTGTTCCTTCTTCCTTTCTTTCCTTCCTCCCCTATACTTCTCTCCTTTCCTTCCCATAAAAAATCCAAGTTAATAAAGCTACTCCCTTTTTTTCTGTTCAAGAGTAAATTTGAAAACATTATTACTCTTAATAAATATTGGTCATAGGCACATATCATGGGTATACCATATCAGGATGAACTAGTTCTTCTTTACCCTGTCCCTTCCTCTCACAATTAAGAAATCATATTGAAATTCAAGTGAGAGTAATACTTTTATAGTGATGACAGTAGAACAGCACTGTCTTGTTTTGTTTTTTTTTTTTTAGATTACTGACTTCTCTCTTTAACATTTATTGGTAACAAATTGCTTAACATCATACCTCAATACTATGGTGAGAGACATAATGTTCTCCCTGAATATAACAATACATCAGTTGAGGTTAACTGATTTCAAGAAGGACAGTAGGTATGCTTTTATGAAACAGTTAGCTTTGATTCAGATAGTTGTGCTACCATTCTTGTTTTTAATCCCTCCCCTCTGTGGTGGTACCTCTTGAGAATATCTAATCATTATCTCAATTAACCATAAATAGATTAATAAAAAGTAAAAATAGAATCATATCTCAAACCAAAAAAACAGAGCAAAACAAGGCAGTTATGCTAATTATAATTAAATTTGAATGATGAAAACAAGTCAAACTTAACCCTATGCCATCGGTATTTATTTGGAGTTGAAACCAGTACCTGATAATCTTCCATTTTAAGTAGGCCTGGTTATGCCAGTTGAGCTTTTAAGAGTGTTTTGATACTACACAGTGATTTGGAGCTATTACAAAGAAAATCAGAATTCATATTTTGGGTGGAATGGTGGAAGAGTAAAGACAGTTGTCCATGGGAAGAAACAGAGAAAAGAAGCTTCTGTTTCTCTCTGGAACATTCAGGAAGTTGTCTTAAGCCTTGTTAAATTCAGATAAACAAATACCACCATCCCTGTACCTGGTAACCCAGTGCTTTTTTAGTCTGTAAAGCAGGATTACCTAAGCTCTGATCTTTGGAAGTATGTTCTTTGGAACACATTGTACATGATGTTATAAGATCCATCCATCCATCCATCCATCCATCCATCCATCCATCCATCCTCCATCCATCCATCCATCCATCCATCCATCCATCCATCCATCCATCCATCCATCCATCCATCCATCCATCTCACATTTTTGTATTCCTGTCCCCTCCCTGACAACTCCCATCCATCCTCCCACCCCCAGTTGTATATTTTAGTTTGGTTGTTAGCTTGTTTTGACTTTTCCTCTTGGCCTTTTGTTTTTTTCCCTATATCCCATATATTTGTGAAACCATATGGTTTCTGTCTTTTTCTTACTCACTTGTTTCTGCTAATATGATTTCTTTTAGGTCCTTCCATGTTATCTCAAATTCATCAAATTTATCATTTTTAATTGATGGGTAATACTCCATTGTGTATATATACCACATCTTTTTCATCCATTTGTCTGTTTTGGGGCATCTGGGTTGTTCCCATGTCCTTGCAATTATAAATAGTGCTGCAATAAACATCCAAGTACAAGTGTCCCTTTGTATAAGTATTGACATCTCCTTTAGATATATTCCTAGAAGAGTGATTGCTGGGTCAAATGATAGTTCCATTTTCATTAGTTTGAGGGTCCGCCACACAACTTCCCATAGTGGCTGAACCAGTTTATATTCCCAACAGCAGTGTAAGAGTGTTCCTTTCTCTCCACATCCATGCCAGTACTTGTTGTTGCCCTTTTTTTTTTTTTTTTTGATGTGACCAATCTTACTGGTGTAAGGTAGTATGAGATAACTACTTTTTAATAAGTTTTTCATTATCATATAAATTTGGGAAATGCTTAGCTAAATAGCAGTCATGGTTTACTTTTTGCAAAAGTTCTCAGATCTTTGGATATACAAATACTCCAGAGGAAAGATAGCATTAAGTATTTCTCAAAATACTTAGTTACAAAAATTTTCCTGCTCCTCTAGAGCATCTTGTCAAACTACTCTGTAGAAAATTATTTGAGAATTAAAAATCTCAAATATTTTATTTATTACATTGAACAAATATTTATGTAAGCACCAGCTGTATAACCTGCACTGGGTTAGACCACAGATTTAAGTGTATTTAGACATATGCTCTAACCTCATATTTCTTGATGAACTTAAACATAATCAGGAACATATTAATATTACCACTTTAAAATTATAAAGTTAGTTACAGAATTTTAAATGTACTGTTTAAGTCAAATACTGTACCTGTTAATCTATCTTTTAAAAGATCTTGAGACTACAAAAATATGGCAGTAGATGTCAAGATCATATGAGCTTGTCATATTTTCAGGAGCCTCACTTCAATCATGCTAGGTAGTATAAAACATAGCTTATATTCCCTGCATAGAAAATGACTCATATGGTCAGTATTTGTATTTTACTGAGCACATTGCATAGGTGAGACCCTCTTTTAAGTTCTCAGATAAATAAGGCCTGAACTTGCCCTCCTGTAGATGACTTTCCAACATGAGACCCATGCTTTTAGTTCACTCAGTAACCCACAGAAGGCTTCTAGAAAATGGTTGTGGGAGTTTTTCAAAAATGACAAAGATTTTTATAGAATAAAGTTTTATGTTTTGTTGCTTGAAAGCATTCTCTGGGTTTTTATATTGTTCTTGACTATTAGCATGTAATATATAGCAAAGAAGCTTTACTTCTATTTTTCCTGAAAATTCTTAATTGAGATTAAAAAAATAAATGTGTTTGGCTTAGCTCTGACCAACTATGTAAAGATTAAGGATCATATAGCAAGTGCTTTACTGAACAACTCAGATTGTACAGTGTCTTAGCCAGCACCTTATGGAAATGGTTCCTAGATAATTACTTTTTTGATTGACAGACAGATGTCTTATAAGCTTCTTATTCCCAAACTCTTATTAGATTTGTGGATTTTTAAAAATTATTTTATGGAGGTCATGATTTACAAGATTGCATGTGTTTTAAGGGATTTTGTGAATTCTTAATGAAAATGATTTTGAAATAAAAGCATTTAACTTAGACTCCCAGCTGCTTAAATGTAGTGTCCTAAAATATCATCACATGGTCACTATTGTGTGTCTAGGGCTTTTGTTCTTGTCTCCCATTCTCAAATACTCCTGTGCCTATTGCAATTATACTTTCTCTGCTAGTTGTCACTTGCCTTCCCTTTCTAGCTATGGCTGAGCTTTGTTTTTGATATCCATGGGTAATATTTTCCCATTGATTTGCATATTGACTCACTGAGCTATGAAGATTTATTTTCAGGGTGATTTCACATAAGGGTTTGGATAAGCCTAATGTAAAAACTTTTCATGGTGCATACTGGGTATGTAACTGTGTCATAAAGTAGTGTTTTGACTGGACATTCAGAGGTAGGAAAGGCAAATATCTGACCTCATAGGTAATAGGATAGTTATTTGATTCGAAAACTTTGTATTACATACTTCCAATCCAGGACAAACTGCTGTAACTGTCAACAGAACAGTGTCCTAGAAATATTTTCCTCCCTGAAAACTGAATACTCTCATAGATGGAGTCTTTTTTCAGTGATTACTATCACTAGTAGTCCTGGGTCATACTGATACTTGGATGATAGTGCAAAAATGATCTGAACAAAGGAAAGGAAGCTGAGATCCAAAGAAAGGGAATTATGATCATATTTGAACCTGTGACATTTGGTTCTGTTTGGGTTTATTAGTTTGTCTAGCATGGACCATAAGGGAAGTATGTAAGATAGATGGGTTTTAGAAAGCTTATGAAATTCCAGAAATTATATGCAAAATATCTTTTACTGATGAGAGACTTCATAGATTTTATTGACTCTCTGAAATTAAAACCCTCTGATGACAAAATTAAACAAAAAAAAGCACAAAGGGAAATAAGGAAACTCTGGAACATGTTGAATAATATAGCTTTCATCTTGATTGTGATGATGGTTTCATGGGTTTTTGCATATGTTCAAATCCATCAAATTGTATACATTAAATATATGCAATTCTTTGTAAGCAATTATGCCTCAATAAAAAAGACCCTCTAAGCCAAAAGAAACTCTTAGAGACTGTTTCATCTGGCTTTAGTTACAATATCCCAAAAGACTGTGCCCAGCTAGGGAGGGTTCTATGTTTCTCATGCCTTAGAGTACTGACTCCTAGTAACCTACTTACTGTATCTCATATTTACTGAGTGCCGGTCTGTACAAAAAGACTAAAATATAATCCTTTCCTTGAGGTAGTCAGAATGTTAAAGCTAAATTTAGATAATGGGTAGACCAGTTGTACAAATATTGAATTAAAGTGTGGCGATAGATCAGAAGCAGTTGTCACCAGTTAAGGTGGTGCACACTTTTACAAGATTTAATGAAAGCCTGATGTAAAGTACAGATGGGATGAAAGTGGACAGAGGTTGTGACTGACTTAATGCTAGGGGTGAAGGGAAGGAAGAGGCCAGAGATCCTAGATTCTAGGGTTGGTTGAGCAGTCCACATGTGGAATATTTCCTTCCTCAAGGAAATCTACTTCTGTTTTTAAGGTCTTTCAAATGTTTTTATCAAGGATAATCTCCTTTACTTAAAAATCAGCTGATTATAGATGTTAATTGCATCTTAAAATTGCCTTTACATCTTAAAATTACCTGGGTGAGTATTTTACTGCATAAATGGATCTAGTGACTGGTAAAGTGGACACATAAAACTCACCATCGTACCCACACCTAAAATTTATTTTGTTAAAATTTAACTGAAATGACTTTATTTGAAGGTGACATGAGCCACATGAAAATGGGTAACAATAAACTTCAAAGTGTGATTTATTTTATTTTATTTTTTGGGGGGTTTCTTGTTTGTTTGTTTGTTTGTTTTTGAGACTAGGTCTCGCTGTTTTTGCCTATGGAATCGCAGGCTTTCGTTGCCTGGGGTACCACAGACTCAAGCAATCCCCAACCTCAGCTTTCCAAGTAGCTGGGATTACAGGCATGCGCCATCACACCCAGCTATTTTGTTTTTGGAACTAGGTCTCACTACGGGCCCCAGGCAGGACTTGAATTGTGATCCCTGGCCCCGGCTGCTTCATAGCCTGAAGCTTACAGGCATGAACCACCGTGCCCGGCCGTGATTTATTTTAATGCAATTTTATCATTCACTAGGAAACAGTAGGAAATTAAATATTGGATATTCCTGGTCCTACTCCCTTTCATTATACCATTGCAAGTATGTTCAATGACAGTTAAGAGAGTAAAAGAGTATTATGCTTTAAGCAAATGAGTGGGAAAACTTCAAACATATATTTTGAATAATATATAAGAATTTACAGAATGTTACAAGTTTGTCATAGTATGTTAACTTGTAAATCAGGCATTTTTGTCATAAACTTATGTCATGTACTTGTTAACAAATTTGTTTATATAATATTAAATGAAATAGTGGCATACAAATGTTTAGGTAGTTATCCCTGCCTAGAATTACATCAGATGGTCTACTAAAGATTTCTAAAGGATAAGACAAGTGGTTGTTGAAATTTTAATTTATTTTTCTTCCAAAGAGATTTTAGATGTTAAAAAATAATTAATAGAAACCGAGATCACAATTGTCAATTGACCTACTTTGTCTTTTCCTCATGCAAGAAGCACTTATAGTCATGTTGTAGTCACGTGTTTCAAAATCTTTAGCAGACAAGATGACTATATTAGGGCCTGTTTTTATCCAAAGAGTCCATATCATTAGATTAGAAGTCCCTGTTTTTCATTCCTTCCACAGATACCCTTTGCAAATGGAGGTACATGACTTGTGAATGGGGTATAAGCTTCATGGCTGAAAGATTTTACTTTTAAGCCCATTTTAGACCTTGGTTAATTCAGAATTTTGTCTTTTCTTAGTTGATAGAAGATATCTTACTATTTTCTTGTTACAATTATTTGCCTTTTATTTCTTATCTGCGTTATCTGCTCCTTTCTTTTGCATTTGGACTTCAAAGTCATAGATCTGGATTAAAATTCCTACATCCCCAGTTTTAATGAGTTAATCTTAGATGAGTTACTTGTCATGTGTGAACTTCAGGCTCTCATTTGTGAAATCTAGTTATCAAGAGAAATCCCATACATTTATCATTGCTATTAGAGAGGAAACACACATACAGTGCTTACTGAAGTCCCATATTAGTCTGAGCTCAGTCCTTGAAAAGGGGAACTATGGTCACAAGGGTGGGAGTTATTATTAGAAGGTGTCACATTTCAGAGGAAAATAACTTACTATCCTTCATGTTAGATGGAGACACTTTCTGTAATGGTGTGAAGAGGTGGAAGTTAGATTATAATAAGAATTTTCTAAGGGGAGAAGAAAGCGGGTTTTTTTTTGTTTTTTTTTGTTTGTTTGTTTTGTTTTTTCTTGCCCAGTTGTGTTAATTAAATTCCTACTTAAGTTAGGGGAACTTGACAAATAGACTTTTGAGGCCGATGTAAGACTTCGCTTGAATTGTTGTTCAGGTGAAATCTGTGTCTGTAATTTGGATGACTGAATAATCATTAGAATGATAGTGATAATAAATAATTGCTCTTGTTTTGCCTATATTGATGTTTTAACATTTTTAGAGTTTGTTTTGTACACATCATTTTATTCTTTTGGTCTTTAGCAACAGGGTGATTCTTATTTAATATATCATTTCTACTCTCTAGTGTTTCTAAGAAACGAGAAACTTTAGAAGCAGAAAGAGGGCCTAGAATTATCTAAAAACATATATCTAAAATGGTGGTAAGCTGTTTTCCCACAAGCCAAAAGACCTACAGACATATGCCAGAGATGGTTAGTACAGACTAATGCAATGCTGGCCAGTCTTGACATACTGTTTTTAATACTGGAATTCCACAAAACAGTTTGGCAAAACTCTCCCAGTCAGCATTCCAGAGTTCGCTATAAAGTCTAGTAAAGTGTAATGTGACATCTTAAATGCTCACTATTTCTGCTGTTGAGGGGGAACTGACTCTTGAGTTGCTGGTTAAAGGGCTGTAGTTAGGGCCTTTATTTTAATTGGAATAAAATTTTTTTTCCCTAGTGACTTTTTAGGTTGGATACTTGGTACATTGCAGTACATGGGGCCATTGATGGACTGCTATTGTTGATCAGAATTGAAAGCATCCTTAAATGTAGTCCCATCCTCCCTATAGCCCTGTATAGGGAATTACATTTAGAAATGTTCGAAAGGTATTTATTTCAAGCCTCTTCACGATGTCTTATGCTTTCAGACCCTCAAGACAATTCCTTTGTGTTATTTAGCATGTCTAATCTGTCCAAATATGCTTTATATTGTTGAAGAAAAAACCTACTTTTCAGGAACATCTAAACATAGGCTCTGTTACTTACAAGGATGCTTCTTTTCGATAATGACCTTGCTGATTGATGCATATATGGATTTTCCATTAATATTTCTAGTTCGTTTTTATTATATATTTTCCAAACATTTTAATATATAAATATTATTCCTCTCTGTGTTCTCTTTCTCACTGATACAGTAGAATACAGTTTTAACAGTTGATTATTGACCACTGAAGCATGCATTGAGGTTGAAGGGGTTGACAAAGCAAACAGTACTCAAGGGCCTTCACTGTCCTCCTCAGAAGTCCAAACATAGACTATAGTCAGACCTATGATTTAGAAAGATAATATTGGTATTGGGAGGGGATGGATTAGAGATTTAGGTTGAAAGGTAACAAGGCAACTAGTTATATTGACATACATCCATTAATCAGTGTTCTTTAGTACAATGTTCATCCAATTATGACTATATCTAGCTAGGGTGTTATTAGGCCAGATTCCAGTTCTGCCCAAAATGCTATCTTGAGAGACTTTGTTAAAAATTTGTGGAATTCTAGGTTTATTAGCTATTCAACTTTCACCTGTGGTATCTAAAAAGGAAACAGGAATTCTCTGGTTATCTTCAATAAACCCATCCTAGTTCCTATGGACTTCCTTCCTTCTGAACTACTCACTAACCTGTGATTCTTTCTAGGACCTTTCCATGCATGAACTCTAAGCTCTTTGATTCTCAGTTGCATTTACAGGCTTTATACTTTTGCCTTCTTGAAATTTAAGGTATGAATTTCTTTTTTCCTATTTTCTGGAATTTATCTCTTTGGATGTTGTCAAAACTTACTATTATAATCACATTTATAAGTGTTTTGGTAGCAGAGTTTGTGTTGATTTAGAACCATGAATTCTCTAGGTAGGCTGGCTCTCTCCCTATTGTCACTCTTCTGCTAGACTTTACTGTCCTCTCCCATCACACCTCTAGCAAGTATCTCTCTACCATTTGCCACTCACTGTTCTCAATTATAGTATGGATTTCAGGTACTAGTACAGTTGTGAAGTACATGATCACATGACCGAACATCAGTGGATCTTTTTCAACTTATTTTTCTACTGCCTGTAACCATATTATGATATTCCTCTAATTTGCTTACATTTACTCCATGGTATGTAGTAAATTGCCATAAGGAGTTTTCCTCTTGAAGTATTTGAAATGATATCACTAGGCTCTGAAAAAAGATGACAACAGGGAAATCATAAAGCAGTTATGGAACATGTAGATAAGTAACTCTGTCTCACGGTAGTGCAGCACACAGACACTGGCTATAACAATTTGGATAATATTTACCCACTGTGGACTTTGAATAGAAATTGTAGTTTGAGATGATAGTGCAAAGGACATCCTTGACATTTCCTCATTTGTACATTCGCAAATACAGAGAATCAGATTTCATCTCTGTGTATTCAAAACAGCAACCAAGCACGAGCCACTCCCCTGTTTTTTTTTTTTTTTTAATAACAATCTTTTTCTTTCATATGGAAAATATGTCAAGAGCAAGTTCCCCAATTTCCAGGTCAAAGACTCATACTTCACGTGCCTTAAATCGTGGTGTTGATGAACAAAGGAACCTAATGCTTTACTGTATTTTCCCTGTCTACTCAGGTGAGTCAATTTATCCCTCCCTACCATGGGATATTAGACTTGAAAATGATCAGATTCTGACACAGAAAAATGCTCACAAATTCAGTACTATTTATATTTCTTCAACCATAGTGATTGCAAAAAGGGATGAATTGTCATTGAAAACATCCAGCAGAAACTTAATGGGTACAATTACCTATTTTTACTCTTTATGAAATATGTTTAAAAAGGAAATATAAAGAACAATAACCGCCAGATACCTGAGTAGTACAGTTTACTGTGCATTGTCATGCCTATTTACATCCTCAATCTTCACAGCAATTCTATAAGGCTAGAATTAAAGATTTATTAAAATCCCATTTTAAAGATTAAAAACCTAAGATTCAGAGAAGCTAAAAGCTTCTCAAGAACACTCGCAAATAAATTTATATTCCAGGCTGTTTCTTTTCTTTTTTTTTTTAGCTCCATATCCAAATTCTTCTTTGAATCTACAGTTCTTACTTTGGACTTTCTGATTTTCTGATATGGGAAATTTTGTCACTTGCTGACATTTTCTTGGCATCAGGATTATTCTCAGAAGCTCTGTGATGACCTTTTGTCAGAAGATGGTAGCCGGATCTCTGACTGAGGCCATGTGCCTAGGGGTCCCCATGTTTTGGTAGTATTCTCAAAATTCTCTAAACCATCCTTTGGATGGCTAGGCCAATAGTATCATCCAGGGGTGGAACCCTGAACATTCTCACACTGGCAGCCACAAAGATTCTGACCCCCATTTTTATCATCCCTTGAGCTCTCTCTTACCTTTTACCCTGTACTGGGGGTCAGTTAGGTACCTTACTAAACTCTGGGTTCCATGCCTAAAACTTGTCCTAGAATCCTGTAAGTACACCCTACACAAGAGCAGATTATTCTTGTTGACCAGTGTGCCATTTCTTTAGCTGACTCACGTGAGATTAATCTCTAGAGGGATGCTAAGATGCTGATTAGAATGACTCATTTATTGCATAGATCGGAACTTTGAGGGGGAAAAATTTGCCTAGTGTATTACATATGCTGGTAATAGTCCCATAGATGGCAGTAAGTTCAGAAGGTCTGAAATTTTATGCTAGGCACAAGCCATAAATTATCCTGCTGCAGTTTTATGAACTTAGACAGAAAATATGTCTTCTGGTTCAGAAACAAGGAAGTATTTATCACTCACAGCAATAACAATTGCTAAAGTACCATCAGTTTCTTATACTAGTTGCAGTTCCTGGAGGGGAACACGGAGTGCTAGGTGTCACTTGCACACTCAGTGGATTGTTACAAGAAGAAAATTCTGAGCTTAAGGAATTCCAGTGTTTTATAATTGATGTAAACATGCCTGCCCTTTGCTCAGGTGGGAGAACCCACTGTAGTCAGTTTTTCCAAAGCCATTTATTATAGAACCAATATATATATATATACAATATATATACAAACAATTCAGAAAAGTAGTAAGTATCTCTGTATATAAGACATGGAGAAATTTGAGAGTCCCTTGGAGATTTGACTCTTAATAGAAGGTTCCTGTTATTCGTCTTGATTGTAAGTGTGCAAGGACAACAAAACTCTAACCCTAACTTGCCATAGGATGGTCCTTAATTTCTGGGACAATGCAGAAATAAAAGTTCTTTCCAAGAGAAGAAGCCAGGAGCATGAACATTTGAAAGATGAGGTTCTATATCTTGTGGGTCTGTATGTCTCTAACCATTTCCATTCACATTTGTTTCAGAATATACAGTCCTGCCCATGAGAAACATCACTTATTTCATGATCTGATTTGAGAGTTGCTCACCTCTACTTAAAATTACCCATGCATTAGCCTGACACAATGCTTAAGATTGCCAGCGTTACCAATCATTTTTTCCCAGTTATGAGATTGCCTCAAGATATGTTTATATAGTTTTGTTTGGTTAATGTTACAAATGCATTACAATAGTTGCTTCACTCCAATTAATATATCAATATGACTTTAATTACAAGTTTTCATCTACATCTGTCCTTTTGGACATTATGCAGGGAAGATGATTTAAACAGAAGTATATGGGATTGGAAGAAATGAAAAATGATGAATGTACTTTGAGCTGGGTGAAATAGTTTCAGCTGGGTCTTGGGGGATAAAGGAATTGTTTAAAACCACTGGATGACAAAGCAAAGAAAAACTAAGCATTGGAGAAAATGAGGAAAGAATGCATGGGATGGGCTTTTAGAAGACACTTGACAATTCTTCCTGGAGTCTGGCCTGCGATTGGATAAATAAATGAATATCCATTTACGAATGGGTATTTAAAAAGAAAGCAGATAGAGAGATGCCAGAGGCACTGGCTGGGTCAACATAGTAAAAAACACAAGTGACAAATCATGGGACTAGAAGAAAAAGTACCTTAAGATAGCGTTTTACTATTCTAACTCCTTAGTTTTCCTTCTCTTTTTAGAGGAATGTAGGCAGTATATTCTAAGATGAATGTCAGGAAAATGTTATAAAAAGGAAAATTCAAATGCTGTTGTGTTTGCTCATTTGTCAGTATCACCCTTTCTTTCAATACCCACTTCAACATCAGCTGTGTGCACCATGTAGCAGACATCTTCAGTCCTGAAAGTACTGGCTGCTCATGGCTATCACCTCTTTGGGCACATGGCTGTGCAGATGCTGCCACCACGAATACCAGTGAATTGGGTACTGAGCAGCAATATTTACATTGACATGGTTAAGTTAACTTTGAGGTTGTGAAAGTCTCCGTTTTTCATTTCCTGGCTGGTATTTGCAGTGTGGAATTGCAACACTGCATTTACGTGCATTTTTGCCTTTAAAATGTTCTGTGGTATTGCAACATTTGAGAAATTCCCAGGGACCCTTAATCTTCCTACAAACACTGGGTTGTAAGGGTTGTAAACTAAGGACTAACTCTATCTCAGAGTAATCTCCTCTTGCCACTACTGCATAGTTCTGATTTTTGCATTGTGCATCTTTAGACTGTCTTTGAGTCTAAGTTTCACTCTGGGGGCTACCAATAAAAGGACGAAGATAAGAGGTTTTTAAAAATTCTAGCTTTTCTTTCAAGAGCACTTGAACTTAGAGTTACTTTCCTATTGTTTTCAGGAAAATCTCATTTAAAATATTTTATTAATGCAAAGAGATGAGCATTCAGAGCTAAGGACCAGTGAACAGTAGCCATGGCAACCAGGAAGCCATTTGGGAGGAGGAAAGAAATGCAGTAAAGTGTTTTAATCCTTAACTTTAATTCCTTAACTTCCTGTTCTCAAAATGAAATATAAATCAGGCACCATGGAATGCTGCAATTTTTCTCTGAAAGGGGAGTTGGCAAAAGAGGATTAGTAATGGACAGATGTGTTTAAGGAATTTCATCACACAATTTGTTGTAAAACTTTTTGAGACCATGAGTGACCATTTTCTTTGAGTGGTGTCAATGAGAACCAACAAAACATACTTTGAAACTGATAAAAGGCCTGGCACAGAGGGCTATCCCTGTTTGCTGTTATTGTTACATCATTTCAGCCTGTGGTAAATGACATGAGAAACTAAGGCATTTGCTTGGTTCCCCAAGTAGGGAGGTAGAGGACTGGCTAGGGTGAGGGGGAGCTTCTCACTGACAGAATAAAGATATTCTTTTGATCTTTAATATACTAGAGACAAATTAAGTCACCAGTATCTTACATACTAACTTCCCTTGATGTCTGATTACTAAGGAAGTTTTACAAAGATATATGCTTTCCATTGTCATTGTCAACAGTCTCTTGGGTTTCTGCTGAAAAACATAGGCTTTAGTTTTTGTGGACAGTAAGACAGAATTCCCAGGATAGATTATTATTATTATTCCTTAGTGTCTTTTTTGTTTCTAATTTTTTCTTCAATGTGAAGTACTGATTTTTTAAATTTCTGATTTGAAAAATATATACCTGATTTTCTTTCTTTAAAGTCACACCAAAAATATGCCAGCCACATTGACTTGGAGTGTTGATTATTTGTCTCTAGAGCAAATCTATCGTACCTAGTTCTACTTTGGAGAATTATTAGGGATGGAAAAGAGACATGTCTTTCTGTGGCACTTTCCCTTCCCTCGGCAGTATAAATTTATGTATTTCTTTGATAAATTTATTTCCAGGGGACTCAAAGTTACCAGAGCACAGGGCTCTTTGTAGAGATCTGAAGTAACTACAACTTGTACTAGCTTCCCATAGTGTCAGAATTTTTAATTACTTCCAATAATAGAATCTTCCCAAGGGAATGCTAATAATGACGACAGACAGGCAGCATGAGACCCTGAGAATTTGAGAGTGAAGTTAGACACAGCAGATAACTGAGTTTGGGGTTCCTATAGACCATGAGAACAAAAGCATACATGCTAAGACCCCTTGGATGTCAGGACATCGAAATAGCATCAGGTTCTTCAGCTTAGCAGACAATATGCATCATGGATAGAAGTAACTTCTACTTCTACATTTTGACCATTTCGTGTCTCTTCCCTTCATTCAGAACCAGTAGAATACTGTCATCTAAGATAGAGCTTCTGAGATGTAATTCTAGTACCATGAGTGGCTGGTAGTAGCCCTCATCATCCTCCCATATTTTCCTTGGATTTCTGGTTTTCGATTTGGATTTCTGGAGTAGGGTTACATTTTTTTTTTTTTTTTTTTTTGAGAAGATAGTTGGGATCATTGCAGGGTATGGATAAAAGAATAGAGACAAAGTATTGTCGTTGCCCAAATTGTACTATGAGAGGAATAGTCAATTCTGAACATGAAATAACTTTGGCAGAGGCTGCAGACACCACTGTCCAGTTCACTGTAAAGTACTTCTCTGAACAAAGTCTCTTTTCCAATGCCCAAAGAGAAGAGTTTTGCTTCACTAAAACATCGAGGCCGTGTGATTTGGATCACTAAGTCATACAGACTTTGAAAAAGAGAAGGGAGCTTACCTTTTGTAAAGTGCTCCTGGGCATTAACAACAACAACAACAATACCATAAACAAGCACTTATGTGGATGATATTACTTAAGGTGGGCAGGGCTCTGAAGCACTTTTACAGTCTGTCTCTATGTGGGACAGTGACCAGGGAGAGCAGGGCCGCACTGGTCATTTATTGCTAGAATATGTAATTAGGGGCACATTTGGCATGAAATATCTGTATTCTGCTTATCACATATATGCTAGACATTGAATCTTTAGCAGCAAGGTAGAGATTGGATTTGTTCCCAGCCCTTCCAGATGAATGAGAGATAAGAAGTGTAAATGTAATGATTTAACATTTCTTATTGGAAGAATTGCTCATTTGCACATTCCAAGATACAATATATAAATGTGAATAGTGTTTAGTGAAGTTTGGCATAAGCAGAAACTGGGTATTACAAGGAAATGCACTTCCCAAGTTTCTTTCTTTCTTTTTTTTTTTAATTTCTGTTAAGGTTTCACTTGACTAGTTTCTATTTTATTCATAGCTGATAGTTTCAGCATGCTTAAACTGTCTCATTCTCCTCTTCTCTCATATTGTATGAAGACATGATTTTATCTGTCTTCAGAGGCTTCCTTAAAGGATAAGCATGATAATGAATTTTTGGTAGTTATTGATACATTTACTATTCATTCATTTATTTTGTTGACATTTTCCCCTAAGTATTTATAAAGTACCTTTCATGTAAAAAGCACTGTTTTAGCTTGGGAGACCAAACAAACACAGGTTTTGTTTATAAGATTCTCTTGTCTTTTGTGACACATGTGTAATTTATAAACAGCTACTATAGGAAATTAAGAGTAGTGATACAGAGAAATTGCTACTGGAGTATTTTAAAAGGAAGAAAAGACTTTAGAATTGAAAAACTTTGAGAAAGTAGTGAAATGCGAACTTGGAGACTGTGCAGCATGGATCATAGATATACTGGGTCTGGAAAAAGATGGTTCCAGATGAGGGAAACCTTGTAGTCACAGGTTTGGCATGAGTTGTGAATGAGACTGAAAAAGAATTGGAGAGCACGCACAATATGGGAAATGAAACTACACTGGTAGGAGGGAGCCAGCATGTGAAAACCTGTTTGGACTGTAGGTAATGCTTTAGGGAGTCATAAAGGGCTTTGAAGTGGGGGAGTGACATTGTCAGCAATGTACTTGAGGAAAATTAAACTGACTGTTGAGTATATGGGACGAATGGGAGAACAGAAAGCAAGTGCTCTCCATTGAAATGACAGCCTTCGACTTTTGAACATAGGCATTTAAAAAATTGTCCAAACTCTCCTGTACACTAAAATCAGCTTAAATCTTTTCAATCTGCTTTAATTAAATGAAAGGAAGGAAAAAATGACTTCTGTAGTTTGTCTCCTCATACTTCCTAAACTATCACAGGCAGGGTCGGTAGTCAGAAATCAATTCAAAGGGAGACAATAAGTTGCTGGTAGGATGGACAGAAGAAGTAATTTTCAGATAGCTGGCTGCCTTAATTAAACCTTGAGAATACTTGAATAAAAAGGAAAATGCTACACTTGACTGGATAGGATGGAATGTGTGTGGTCACATTAGTGCCATGAGCCAGTGTCAGGAGGAATTTATGTACTTACCATAGAAGCAAATCCTTTGGCTTCCTTTGAATTTATATAACTTTGTAACTAAGCCCCAAAGGGTAAAGGGGGATGTTTTTCATGGTCATATGAAATTCCATATTGATATTTCTCTACTTGTCTAAAGAAAAGAATCCACCCTTTAATTTATTTTCTGCTTTTGAGCTGTCCCTCCAGATGAAATTTAAATCTACCTTTGACTACATCCATTTGTGTATTATTTTCCAGTCAGAAAAAAAAAAATGGGTTGTTTTTTTTTTTTGGTGTCATTTTAGAATACTATTGACTCAGGAGGGAAATGATGTTTTTATACACGTAATAACACAACAAAAAAAATTGCATGTCTTTCTGACTTGAATTGCAGCTCCCTAATTCTGTGTATGATAACTAGATAGTGATAAAGACTTTGTTTAATAAGACACCTATATGAGCTATTAATATCCCCAAAGTGTTCTGAAAACATTTTATTATTGATTTTGATTTCTAATCTGTTTTATATTTTCCCAAAGGTATTAAGCTAATTAAATTTCTCCTAGAAAGAATAATTTCAGGGTGATATTCATCAGTGGAAACTGCAAATGTCTTGACTGGGATACTGTTTAGCCCCAGATTCTATTTCTTTTTTTTTTAATTTCTTTTTTATTAATCGTTTTGTTTGTATATTTATGTGTGTTTACATATATGTATAATTATATTATATTCCCCAGGATTCTCTCTCCACTTTATTTTGAACCTACATCTTGATCTTCTTATGCTCCTATCTTCCCTGATTTCTCCCTTTCCCACTCCCCACCTCCTTACCTAGTTGTTTGCCCCAAATTGTTTTTAGCTTGTTTTGTCTTTCTCTCAGCCTTTTGTTATATGTATAGCCCATCTATTGGTGAGACCATATGGTTTCTGTCTTTTTTTTCCCTGACTTATTTCTGCCAATCTGATTCCCCTAGGTTCATCCATGTTATCACAAATGTGCCATATTTGTCAGTTTTGATTGCAGAATAATATTCCATTGTGTAACTATACCACACCTTTCAATAAGTTTTGGGGCATTCAGGTTGTTTCCATATCCTGACTATTGTAAATAGTGCTGCGATAAACATCCAAGTACAGGTGTCTTTTTGAGTTAGTATTTTTGTGTCCTTTGGGTTGATTATCAGAATGGTAGATCAAATGGTAGTTCCATTTTCAGTAGTTTGAGAGTCCTCCACACAGCTTCCCATCAGACTCTTATTTCTGAAAAAACAAGACTCCAGGGGCTTCTAGCAGGCATCATCCCTAAAATCATAATACCTTCTAATTCTAAGATCAAAACAAAACAGAACAAGCTATGTACTACACATGTCTTTTTTTTAGGTAATATTTTGCAATTCTGTAACAAACTCAAAGATAGTATTATCACCCTCATGCTACAGAAGATGGTGCTGAAGCCTTTTTGAGGTTAAATATCTTGCCAAAGGCCACATATTACTAAGAAACAGAGCTGATATTTTAATTTGTATCTACTTGACCCCAAAATTCCCTTTATTTCTCCTTTGTCATATACCCACACATTAGTACAAAAGAAGAGGTTGATGAGAGTGGCGGCAGACATAATGATCTAAAGAATAGAGGGAAAAATGAAACAAACTACATGTTACATAGTGCTACAATACTTCCGCACTAGATATTAATGGGAAAAAGTAATAGAAATAGTAACTAACCTGCCTCTGACATTGAGTATATACTGTGCATTGGTAAAATACTTTATTATCTCATGTTATCCTACAAACAAGCTTATTAAATTAATTGCTGTTATCCATGCAGTACAGAAAGACTGAATTTATATGAGCTGCAATCAAACATATTTTAAGTAAGGGTACTGAAGTTCTAATTCAGGCATTCTGAGTCTAAAGCTTTCTCTCACAATTCATATATCTTGGATAAGCTATTATTTAAGTGGTAGTTTGTGGCTTAGTGTCAGTAGGGCATGAGCTGTTTTTCAGAGATAACTCACTTTTAGGCCCACAGTTAACATCATCTTTTGTGCCAGAGAATGTTTTCAGTAAGTTTGCAGATGGCACTGAAGCAGAGAATGTGGAAGCCATCTGAGTAATTGAGTCAAATGAAATGCAGCCAAGAGATTCTGTACCACAACAGAGCTTGAAAAAGTTAGTTTCTAATGTAAAGAGGCATCAGAAATAAAAAGCATCACATGTCATGAAACATCTATGGATTTTACTTGGTGGAAATTTTCAGTTTTTGAGCCACACTGTAAACTCCTTTAGGGCAAGGAACTCAGTTATCTTGTGCATCATTTTAACCCCTAGTTGTAACATAGTTTTGGACAAATGGTAAAGGCTCATTAAATATGTGAAGAATGAATTAATGAATGAAAAGTATAGCGTGTATTTTTAAAAGTTATTGACTCTTTTAGTCTGCACTAATAGAGGTAGACAGTCTAGAGTAGGATATACGTTTGTTCTTTTAGACACTGTTCTGGTCAGAAAGCTGTTTTAATATTGAAGTTTCTTATGGACATAAGCCCTTGAGGTCCAGTGATGTGTTATTTGGTGGTGAATTGAGCCATTTGCTATATGGAAGAGCACACATAGACATGATAGTGACTTCTGTGTGTTAAGTTCACACAAAATGCCAAAATGGCTTGATAGTATTTTTCTCTTTTTACACAAGGAAAGCACACTAAAGCAAATGAGTGTACCTGCCCAGAATCACACAGTTGTTGAAACACAGTTTTGCAAGCTAAAAGATCCATGCTTTCTAAGTTTCCTCTTATCTATCTGAAAAACTAAAGTCCGGGGCCAGGGGAGGGAAAGCTGCCAACAGAGGACTGAAAAATGGCCCCTTTCAAGAATGAAATTCTATGATAATTCAGCGTTTGGAGACTTCTCAGATCTTGAAAGAACTATCAACTGTGAGCAAAGTTATTCTGTGTGGTTTGGGGGAGGGTGGAAAGAATAAATTCCTAGAGATGGAATTATTATGAATACAGATTATAGTTCATCTTGAGGCAAAACATTAGATATGCTTGACAATATAGGGAGTGGAGTTGTACTGACAGTGAGTTTTCTTTCATCAAAGGGATTTAGACAAATGTTGCTCTGCCACCATGATCTGCAATAATGTCTTGCCATTTAATACTATTCATTTAAATTTAAATGAAATAAAATTTGGTTCTTCACTTATAGCTGCTACATTATAAGTGCCCACAAACTACATGATTAGTGTTTACTAGTTAGTACCACACAGGGTTTTCAACATCCAAAAAAGTCCCACTGGACAGCACTGCAATAGAATTGCAGCGTAGGATTCAGAGTCTCTGACTTCTCTTCCCTTTGAAATTCTGTTTCTGTGAAGAGTTCTTATGAAGCATCATTTTGGACTAAATAACCAATTGTTTTCGTGGTATGTATACTAGCATGAATTTTATGTCTCAAATTAAGATACCTCTATATTCATATCACATGTTTTGTTATGCTCATTAATTAACTATGGATAAATTTTTGGCCTTTGGAGTTACTGCTAACCAAACAGGTATATCTGTATAAAAGTTGAAGGTGCCCAAGTATATAAGTATTTCATATTCCCAAGAGGTTTCTTTCAGTGCTATTTTCCTAAGTCTTTCCTCTTACTTCTTTTCCTCTTTGCAAATTGGTCATTCCCAAAGGAAATGAATTTGATAGCAGATTGCTGGAGATTAATTACCTATGATATGCCAAAGACACTTCATAAATGTCAGTGCAAAAGAATCCCCAAGAGAGTAAATTTTTAGATTCAACTGGATATTAATTGTAATTAATATAATAGGTTAATTCATTGTAATTATTTTTAAGCCTTTTGGCAATGAGTTAATTCCCTGAGATCCACATTGCTCTAAGTGTCAAAGAGAATGCTTGATGAAAATGTTCTAGTAATAAACCTTAACCCTCTGGGAAAAAAATCCTACTTGTATTTCCTTCTGGCTCAGTTTCTTCAGAAATATATTTTGGTGGCATTTGATTTCTGGAGAACAAAGGAATCCCTACAAGGTGATACATAAACATGCACAGCCCAGAAAGACTATGCTTACTAGAAAAAGGAAAAACAAAAAGCCTTTTTGATTGTGCCTCATTTTCTTTGGAAGTATGTCTCGCGTCAGACTAACAGAATGCCTTTGCTCTTGGAATAAAATGTAATGCAACTGAAAATGGAAAAATCTGGGCCATTTTCCCTTTCCTAATTATTTCCACTTGACTCTCTTAATCTTGGACGATTATTCAATCATATCTGAAATGAGAAAATGATGGGGAGTAGAATTTCTGTCTTTTGTTTTGAGAGCTTCTAAACATTAACAGACTAGTCTTGAACAAAAAACAAATACAAATCACAATTGACGGTGCCTTGTTTTTAATATATTAGGAAAAATTCCTACATTGTTAAGGAAGCAGCTCAGATTTCCAATTTCAGGAACCTTATCAAACCTTGATGGGTGATTTCATTATTAATGTTGAAAAACTATCATTTAGAGCAAATATTTTATAATGGGAGATTGTACAGAAGCTAAGGAACCAATTTGTTTACTTGCACCTGGATAGGACATGAAATTAAGCCCTAACATGGGTCATCGAAGATCAGGATCATTAACATTGAAAACGCTAAAATTGGTTTCTGAAACTCAGAGATGCCTCCTCTCTTTCTGGTATCTGCATGTGAGCTTCAATGCAGATTCATGAATAGAAGGAGGCATGCTGTTCTAATAGTTGTTGAGAGCTAGATTAGGACTCAATATACAATAAAGCTTCCTGACAATTAGAGCTGTTTAAAATTAAAATAACTGCCAAGATGAAGAAGTTGCCCATTACTGTAGGATATCAATCAAACTCAGAATTACCAAGGTTGCCAGGAAGAGAGTTGTACAGTAGATAAAAGCTAGGACCCAGTAATATCTGAAGTCCCTTTGGATGCTGATTATTCTTGTATAATAGAGTTTTATTTTTAATTTGTTCTCCAGAATTATAATCTTAGCATCAGTCATAATGGTGTAAGAATACCTCACTCCCTTAAAACATCTATTTACAACATCCCTGGTGGGTGGGCAGGGCAGGAACTGAAGAGAAAGGAATAAATGTGCTACTGAGCATCAAGGTCAGGCTGTTGATTGACTCTTCATTCTTGAACCAAATCAAAAGAATTTTGGAATGCTTTCTAAATTGGATATTCCCATAAACAGACTGTATGTTGGACTCAGGTTCGTGTGGATTATTATTAAACAAGTGCTCCTGGGAGGACCAGTAGAGGAATAAAGAAAAGGGGAAGGAGCTAGACAGGAGGGATCCTTTGAGAGCTAGTGGAGCATAACTTATACTCCTGAGTTTGTCCCGCTTCAAGGTCATAGAACACAGGTTTGTCATTTTATGTGTGTAGGGGGAGTGGTGAGAGATGGAGAGATGGAGAGATGGACTGCACACCAATGCAGTCCAGTACACAGAAGCTAGGGAATGGGCACATCAAAACTGGAGGGGGCAACATAAGGAGATCAGAGGGGGTCTGGGCAGAGCATTAGCAGCCTCTCCACTTTAGTGACTATTATCTCTGTACCTTTAAAAATTCTCCACTAGGAGGGATTATTAAGATAAGACCTGGTAGAATTTTTCAGACACATTTACATACTACTTGGATTATAACTTCTTTTAAGTAAAAATTGTACCTTATTTTTACAAAGCCAGGTAGCACTCAATGATTTGCCTGGAAGTTGATTCCACCTTGCCAGATGCAGTGGGATTTTTAACAGTTTAAAAGGTAGACAGGCAACCAGGTCCAAGTGAACTTTACAACACAATTGCACAAACTAACTTCCATAACAAGAAACATAGCCCAAATCATGGGTCCAACCACAGGATCTGCAAATTTCCATATATCATGGGAAACCCAGTGAGTCCTGGCCTGGTAAGGAGGGCCTTCATTCAAGAGGTCATAAACTATCAGCTGTAAACTGAATCTTGGAAGAATAACAGGAGGAAAAAGACCATTCCAGGCAGGAAGAATGAGGAACATAACCAGTGGAATGTTTGTAGACAATGTAACAGCACTCTTGAGAGAAGCAAAAGTTTTTGTCAAAAGCTAAGGGAATTATCTGCTAGTGGCATGTGATAGAATCACATCACAGAAGCTCTTGTCTTAATCTTTTGGGACAAGTGTGTTAAACAAGAGAGAATTTTTTTTCTTGGGTATGCCATGGTACACTGTATCTTGGAGAGTTTCTCTGAAATCCCAGCTTGGGTTGATGCAGAGAAAGAGTGCCTGTAGGGAGAAGTAGAACTGATGGTTACAGTTTATGATTCAGCCCTATCTTGCTCCCTAACCTCCCCTATAATATCCAGTAACCTAAAGTTTCTCTCCACTTGGATGCCCCAGAATCATCTCAGGGTAAACTTATCCAAAACCAAACAACTGATTTGCCCCTCACCTACACCTCTCTTCTGCTCTGTTGTTCTTCTTCTTTGACTCCCCTTTTTAATTTCATGTTCTACACCTCATTCAGTTCAATCTTAAGAACAGAAGCTGAACTAGTTTCCACCACCTCTTACTCCAGACTAACAGCATTTCTCATCTGCATTGTTAAAACAGCCCCTAGTAACACACTGTGCTTCTACTGTCTGTTTTTCATGTGATGGTCAGAGCTATCCTTTTATAGTGTAAGTCAAAACAGTTGTATTCCTACTCACACCCTTCCACTGACTTGCCATTACAATGAAATCAAACACTAAATCTTCATGTGTGGTCTGACCTCTAGTATATCTCCAACCCCAGCCCCATACCATTTCCTTTGTTCCCTTGCTTATTCCTGTCCAGATAGTTCTTTTCAGAATCTATCAGCTTGTTTTTCTCCTTAGATTTCTTTCCTTTTTTGTTTCATTCGCATATGATGTTCTTGCTACATAAGGATATGTAGCAAGGAAGGAAGACAAGACCTCATTTAATTTTTTAGACACATCCACATACCTCTAGGATTGTTCTCTTACTTCATTGAGTCTCTGCCTATAATATCCACCCCTTGCAGAAGCCTCCTCTTACCCCAGTCTGAAAACCTAGAAAACACAGAGATGTGAGTCTTCACACACTTTGACTGCATGCCCCAGAGACAGGACTGAGAACCAAAGAGAAGATGAGAGAAGACTGGAGAAGAGGATGAAGATGCAAGGGAGTAGTACACTGTAGAGAATCAAAAGAGAGAGATACTGCCATTAGACACCCCTGGTTATGATCATCGCATTCAGTGCCTTGGGACCACTGGGCATGTAATTAGGGTGCAGATCTTGAAGGATGTGTGTCCTGCTTTATTTTTCTCAACTGCAGATGTTCCTATTACTTGCACAGGGTTGAGTCTGGTCCAATCTATGGGAGCAGTCATTGAAAACCAAAGCTCAATGTGCTGTTCTATTGCTCTATCTGCTTCAGCAAGAAAAAAACCCCTTTTCTCTTAAGAGAATGATGTCAGTGTACACAGTGGCAATTAAGATGCTAGAAACTCTCCCTTTGCTCTTTTCCCTGTTGGACCAGTATTTAAATGATAGACTCCTGACTGAAATGTAAAATCTTGAGAGGAAATTAGAAGCATTTGAGTGTGTATGGAGTGGTGGGGATAAGGACAAGTTTGGGGTGGGTTATTTCTTGAGTCAGTACCAACTTTATGTGATATCAAAGAGCCTGACTTTGAGTTCTGCCACATGGAATCTAAATCTCACCCTTACTGGCTGAGTTTTTCTAGCTATCTTATCTTTGAAGTGGAAATCATGACATTATGCACCTCACAGGGTTGTTATGAGGTACCCAGCATTGGGTATACTGCAGAGATTGTGTATATATTATTAAATTGAAATTCAGTTTTTAAGGAAGTGCCATGCTAACTGTGCACCTCCATTCTTTTCTGTTGGACTCATCTTGCTGATGATCTTTTTCTTCCTCACCCGAAATGATCATTGTATGGTAGTGGTTTTCAGAGTATACTCTAATAGAATCTGTATCAGTCAGGCTTTTCCAGAGAAATAGAACCAGTAGGAAATATATAGGGGGAAGGATAGAGCAGTGACTAAGGTATTAATTTGTGTGATTGTGGGGGCTAGCAAAGTAGAAATTTATAGGCTGGGAATTCTGGTAACAACTGATTCCAGAGAAGGATTTTTTTTTTCCAGCGAACCTTAGATTTTTTTTTTTTTCTCTTAAGGCCTTTCACTGATTGACTGAGGCTTAAACAGTTACAGAGACTGATTTCCTTTACTTACAGTCAACTGACTATAATGTTAACTCCATTGAGAAAATTCCTTATAGCAATTGCTAGTGTGTGTTTGAATAATTGAGTACTATAGCCCCACAAGTTGATAGATTAACCACCAGTGGATTAACCACCTCAGCTCTCATAGAATCTCAAAGAAGGGGGATAACATGTCTATAAGACTGGATAATAATAGGGCACTTCCAGGCACTGAAAACTTTACGAAGATTTCCTGTTGCACAAAGACTGAGTCATGAATTGCAATGTGAATAGAAGAACCTGGTATTTTGCAACATAACAGCACTTTAAATAGATAAATTGATGATCAGTGGGTTCAAATTCTACTTCTTTTCATAAAGAGCAATAGACTTCATCAAGTATAAATTTTTGTTGTCTCCTAAAGAGTAGCTATTAAGCTGAATTGAAAATTATTAACCCATGCATCTCGGAGAAAGAAAAGAGAGATTTGTATTGTTTATAAAACATGAATGTCAGGTACACACTTATTATTATGAGATCTAAAGAAAGACAATAAGAAATGGTTTCATGTGGATCATGTCTTAAAGACATTTTTGTTTTTATGATTCTGTATTCCAAAATTCATTTCTTCTTCTCATATCCAGAAAATTTATAATTTTTCCTATCAGTATTCTTAGAGACCAATGACTCTGAAAGCATGGTCTCCAGAACAAAGGTATCATCTGGGAACTTTTTAGAAGTACACCCCAGATCTACTGAATCAGCAGCTCTGTGGTTGAGCCTGTGGGTGAATCTGATATATGCACAAGTTTGATAACTATAGGTTAAGACCATACTTCATTAAAATGTTCCTCTATCTTTTGTAATATCCATAGGCTCAGAAGATGTTATTGAAATATATATTATGCAGTTTGTTTTATATGAGAAGTTGAAGTTTTATACGAGAAGTTGAAGTTTTCTCTCCAAATGTTAAACTGTATTAACAGTTTGCAAAGCGTCTCCTTCATTCCCCATGAGATAATTCCTGGACTGTAAAATGTTTAGGAGCCATAAATAATCTGGAAGACCCTTTCAGAGTCTCATAATTTCAGAGTTTTATAATCTAGAGAGAAAGGGGGATACTAAACTTATATATCATTACTGCATTTTTATACATATGGCCCTCCTTTGGAAATTTTGCATAAGATTCTAAAGGCTTGTTCAATTTAAGAAGCACTTTCTAGAACCATGGCTAATCCCAGAGAAAACCAAATTAACTCTCACCACAAAGTCTTATGGAATCACACTCTTGGAAAACATGAATACTTGTTGAAGCTAAGAAAGAAGTGCCTGCTTTTGACTCCAGGAGTAACCATGGCCGTGAAATTCCTTGGAAAGACCTCATCGGTACCGATAACTGTAAAACCCTAGAGTAGTTGGTAATAGAAAGCAGAAAGACATTCATGTCTATGCTTAGTGGAACATGTGGGTCCCAGATCACATTTTAATGATGGAAGATAAATTAAAAGTGATCACCAGAACTCATTCTAAGCCTTGATTTTTTTCCAGTTTTTCTTATGCAGCATGTGTTAGGTTAGTACCAAAATAACAAACATACCTTCCAAATGCCCTGAGAAGGTTAGGCTTTAACTCAGATAGAGTTTGGATAGAGATTCCAGTGTGGCAAAATTGAGAAAATTATACTGTAATTATGTCTCTCGTTCACTACATGTGTTAAATGTTCCTTCTTTGTTCTTAGGGTTATTTAATATTCTTGGACTAAGACTTGGATGTATGTTTGTCTCTTTATGAAACTTTTTTGAAATCCAAGAAGTAGTAATTTCTAAATTGTAACTTAGTGATGCTTTTCACAAGTGCGCTAGCGCGCAAATGTGAGTGTGTGTGTGTGTGTGTGTGTGTATGGTTGTGTGTGTTTCTGAGTCAGTGGTGGTATGCTGGTAGTGTTTAACAACCTATTCTCTGAAAAAGCCTGATTTGTAGTATTTGCTATTTTTTATCATGTGAATATTCTCATTATGGCCAATATCAAACTGTCAGTCTAATATCATTGAAAAATCTTCCTTCAGCTTTCTGGCTATTTCCTTCAGATTATAAAATCAAATTATTTTAATTAAGCGTCTTGAGAAAATATTCCCAGATACCATCTAGAACGTTTGTAGCAATGTACACTCCTACCAATTGTGTTTAAGAATGACTTCCTATGTTGCTTAAGCTGCCCAATCTGTATTATTTTGCTGTTGTAACCCTAGAAAACAAAACAACTTAGAAAATAGATACAGAAAAATGGAAAGAAAGTCACTGTAATTTCACAACATGGGCTATTGGGAAATTTAGAAGGTATTTTTCTCTCATCTTTTAGAATATAGCAGGTATGTTTTCTTTTATCAAAAAAATGAATCTAGGACTATTTTGATTGTTGTTGAAGAAAGCAATCACATTAATTGTGATCTGCCAGGGTTAAGGTTGGGGTAGCTTGAGGGAGATCTTTGTGGTGATGAAGTAGTTCCTTGATAGCAGTGACAGTTACAGGAATCTACAAATATGATGAACTGACACAGAGCTCCACGCACATTGTACCAATGTCAATTAGACTAACATTACATACATATGTAACCTTTGCAGGAAATGGGTGAAGGGAACATAGGACCTCTGGTATCATTTTGCAACTTTCTATGGTGTTACTTATTACATACACACACACACACACACACACACACACACGTGCGCGTGCGCGCCTTCCTGTACTTTTACTACCACTATTTCTTTTTAAATATTTTTAAATAATTTGACAAGTTATAAAAGAAAGTTGTAATATCACATTCCTTTGCAATTCTGCTGAACATTTGTCATGTTTATTATCATTTCTATTTCTCCTTTTTAAAATTTTACATTCTTATCAAGGGCTCCTTGGTAGAGGCAGTGCTTCCTTGAAGATTCTGCCATATATGCCTCTTACTCCACCCATTAGATAGTATATGGATTGAAGGACATTTAAAAGCCTTACATGATATGGAAGGTCTTTTCCTGATCTATTAATCCAGGAAGGAAGAAGAGAGGAGCACATACTAACCCTCTCACTCCCCTCTTACATCTTTGACTTCATCCTTTTTCTCTTCTCTAAGTCCCAAGGTCATTACATCCTAGTCTTACCATTCCTCAGATAATACAAGCACAATGAAAGGTTACCCCCCACCCAGTTTTTCTGTAGGGTTCTTCCCTCACCTTTTCCTAGATTTTTACCATTGCACTACCAAGAGGCTTTCTCTGACCCTTTATCTAAAGCTGCACTCATCCCTCATCCTTACTCACTGTCTCACTTCCTGCACACCATTTCTTCATAGCACTTGTCATAAGTAATATTGTATGTATTTTATTTGTTCATCACTAACTTTCTTTCTAAAATATAGACTCTGTGAAAGAGTATCCCTAGAGTATAGTTGAGTGTCTAATACTTAATAAATACTTGTTGGATGAGTAAGTATTTTCCAGCCTCTTATCAAAAGGTTTGGTTATATCTTTATAGAGACAAAGTCAATATGTATGTGCTCTTTTAAATACTGAAGAAAATTATTTGCAATATCTGTACCAAATACATATCTAGATTTTTAAAGTATTATTTTTTATATAAGCAGAGGGTTAATATTTTATGTAGCTAAATCTTCTGTTGTGATTTTTTTCACTTGAATTTTATACTACCAAAAAAAGTTATAAAAATAGCAGATAACTTTTCACCTGTACTTTATTCTAACATTTTTGTGACTTGATTTCTTACTTTTTTACATTTTGTAGTATATACAAAATGAATTATTGTGATGTAATTATAAATAAAATGAAGATCTAACTTATTTTTATTTTCATGTATCTTGTTTTGGGAATTTGTTGCTACTAAATACATTGATTTTTCTTTTTATTGTGCTCCATAACATTTTAAAATTTAACTTGTCTATTTTCCTTTTATTTTGGATCTTTCAGCATTAAATCTCAATGGACATTTCTTAATTACCACTGAGATATTTCATGGTAATTTTTTAAAATACTTTCCAATCTGGACTAAATATACTTGAGTTTGTTTTTGTTATCACTACAATTTCTGATAAGATACCGGGCAAGTTAAAGGAAATGCAATAGGAAGTTGAGTTCCCAGAAGTGGAAATATCAAGGACTGAAGTAAAATCTGCCTCTGGTCACATTTTTCCTGAAGCACCTGCCAAGTGTTACTAGGATTGGAAAACTGACCCTTTTATTGACTTTCTGTTAAGCCAATGCTTAACCCAGAGCTGTTGCTTGAAAAGTATTTGTGGATTGAATTGCACTGAACCTTAGGGCATAATTGCTTTTCCAAGAAAGTATTCCAAAAACTGCTTTCCTTTTCCATCTGTTTTCTCTTTTTCCTTCTCTTAGTTGCGGTCCAGTGCAGAACTTCATCCTGAACTGCTCACGGATTGCCTCACTGTGCAACCCCTGCAGTCGGCCACTTCTCCCCAAGATGCTGCTGCTGATGGAGCCGTGGGATGCTCCCCAGGGCGTGGGCCTGACCTCTATTCAGGTAACGCCAGCAAAGGCAGATTGAACCATGACTACCTTCTCTAGGCCCTTTATACCCTGGTCAAGGTGATGCTCATATGAGAAAATTTCTTCTAAAATCATTTGTATTTTATCAATGGGTTGCAAATTGCCAGCAGACCGCTTTTCCTCATAACGTAAAATAATGCACTTGTTCTTGTAGTTTTGGATTTTTGCCAAAAGTTTAATGCACCCAAGTCTCCTGGGCGCCTTAAATCTATTAGACTCAAAGGAAAAGTTTCCCCCTTAAGCAGGTAATAGGCTACATCTGACTTCCTAATGGCACTGTCATTGTCATCTTTACATTTTAAAAGGAAACCCCAGGTCTCTAAGAAAATGTTCACATCAATAAACCAACTTGTGAAAAAAGTCCATTAATGTTTGTCAACCAGTGGGGGGGAGAGAGGAGGATGGAGGTAACACACTCTTACACCAAGACTCTTCTGCCTGCATTTTACAATAGATGACTGTGCATTTGGAAATTTTCTTTTACATAGTGAAAAATAAGAAAGAATCAATATACCTTAAGAAAATGGATTTTTCCCCCCAACTTTCTTAGCCTGAATTTTTGTGTATTTTCTATTCTGTAGTAGTGATGTGCTTGTACAAATGTAGTTGGTTATCATCCAAACATACAGAAAGCTTTGTTTTTGTGCTGTGAATACAAAAGTCCCATCAGTTCCCCATCTAAGAGAATGGGAATTTCTGTTTTCTGTCATTGCAGAAAACAGCTCCCCCCTCCCTTCACTGATTTTAGTGTCAAGTTTCACAGTAGACTGTCTTTTTCTTCTTTTCTTAAGTACTGCTGAGTTCAAAAGATTTAAGCATTTACTGTTGCACAACAGTGGGTTATGGAAGACATACTTATATAGCTTCTTAAACTTGAAAGTTGCATGGAAAAATGCATCTAGCAAATAATTCAAGGATAATCACCAAAACATCCCTCATGTTGTTTCAGTGTCAGTGAACTTTTATCAGTTACTTTGGGTTCATACTCTTAGAGACAACAAAGTCTCTGCTCTTTGAGACTCTAGGCCATGAGATTAAAATTATTTGAAAGCAGACCAAATCTTACAGAGGTCCCAGGTACAAGTACAAACATACTCATGGAATGTGACCACATATGTTGTCAACATGCATGAATATTTTGTATTAGATGTAAACATGGAAAATTATGACTTGCTGTTATTTATATTGTATCTGTTTTATTTGCCTATATTTCATATATGAAAACTCATTCTTGTACATTAAACTAGCATTTTAAAGTGGACTTTAATCCATAAATCCATCATTTTACTATGGCTTAATGAGAGTCAACTAATCAGAATTGATTGAGAAACTGACCCTGTGTTTTGTTTCTATGATAAATAGTTTCTAGTGATAGGCTAGTCTTGGTGGATTTAAACCTCTTGAAAAATGGGTTTGGGAAGCCATGATAGTGCTACAAAAACAGTAGTAGTACTTTTCCTGTGTGTAGTCAGAGCTCCTTTTTAACTCAGTAGTCACATTTGTCTTGATGTGTGTTTTGTGTATCTGGTAGTGTTTTCAGTTTTTAAGAGGCTTTGTCAGAGATAGTTGTGTCATTCCAGATAGAATTTCTCTTTTCTGTTCATGACACTTTTCTATGTTTGAACTTCAAAAAGATTTTTGACTCTTTACTTAGACCTCCAGCTGTGGCAGATGAACTACCATAATGGATAAGGAGCCTAAGTTGCTACAGAATCAACAAAGCATCTGCAGATTGGCTTGAATTTTCTGTGACTCTAAACATTTGAAACAGGCAGGTGGCAAATCTTGCTCAACTAATTTTAGTTGTAATTTCATTTCTCAAATGAGCTTATAACTGTGAATATTTCCCTTCCATACTTCTTTTTTGTTCCTTCTTCTCTTGGGTTCTATTTCACTTTCTTTGTTCTTGCCCATTTTTGAAAAATTGATTGTACCTTCTGTTTTGCTGATACTCATATGAGAAAAATCTCTCCTAAAACCATTTGTATTTTACTTTATCAATTTAAAGCAGAAACAGCCAGAAGGAGACACAAAAATGCAAAAATTTTAAGCCTTCCTTTTGAAGTTCTAGAAATGCACTTGCCAGGAGTGCATGTTCATATCAGTACCATACCTGTACTAAAGATCTATAGAAAGAAGCCAAATTGTGAAAAATGCCAAAGGCAAAGTAAACTTTTCATCAGTTAGTTACATGAGAAATATTAAGTGCTAAGGTAATTTGATGAAGATTAAGGCTTGGCTAAATGGCAGTAGCACTTGGAATTAATTATTCCTTTTGTGTTTTATTATCCAAAACCAAAACAATATTTGTTTAATGACTGTGATGCACTTACACCTTTCAGTACTAGTAAATTGATTTACCATAAAATATTTTGATGAAAACTTGTTAAGTACATATGGATGTCGAATCAGAAGTAGTTTAACAATGGGTGCCATGATTACTTTTTAGAAGTCACAGTGATTGGGGATTCAGTTTTGAAGAAGCCATGTTTTTGAAATAATTTTTTTTAGTGATTGGGAGACAATGATTTGTAAGATTCAATAAGAATTGTTTGCAAAGTATTAAGATGAAGAGGGTAGATAGCAATTCTGGCACATACAAACCTTACAAATCTTGTAATGTGGTGGCCTCCTTTATTGTCATAAACTTTTCAGGTTGATAAGACAGTTTGATTGGAAAAGTTGCCTGGAAAGATTTTTATTTCTGTAGAAGGAAAGAGTGCCTCCAGGTTAAAGCAGCCAAATACATTTGAGGCCACGCTGAGAACAAGTTTAAATTTAGATGTTTACTTTCCTATGATTCTCAAAATCCTAGGGCTCCCCAGGACATCTCCTGAGCTAACCTGAGAGTAATTTTGTGATCTGCTTGGTAGGCCAAGGCAGTGATGAACAATTTTCTAGGATGCTCACTTATGTTAACTGCCCTTTTGCTTGGAGATTCTTTACCCAAGACAGATTATGCATCAGGCCAGTAAGTAAATTTAGTATTTATTTGATAATCTGAGTGAGAAGTGCCATATAATCAGTAGATCTAGGTATTACTACCTCTTTCAAAGCTTAATGCCCATATATATCTTGTAGATCAGCTATGATGATAAACTAATGATGTGGATAAGCCCACAATTAGTGAGTCTGCAATAAAATGCATGATCCCACAATTAGTGAGTCTACTCTATCATGAACAGCCTGGACCCGTGCCTAGACTTGGCAGAGAATCTATTCAAAAGCAAAGAATGCTCAGTGAAAGAAGATATGTTTCATGGGTGATCATAAAAATTATGAGCCCCTCCACTGAAACTGTACTATATATTCAAACACTTTTGCAAATGACCATTGGTTTGACATGGAAGTCTGTGTAGTTGAAACATCTGAGTCTCACAAAAACTATCAAGAAGGGGGTGAGGCTATCTGCAAGAATGAGGGAAATTTATTGGTACCATTTCTGTTGAGTTATAAAATAATTATAATGTTTTAGCACTTACAAGTCCAGTTCAGTTATTTCAAGTATGAATATAGCCTTAAAATTTTCAGGAAAAAATAACCCTTGCAGATATAATAAGAACGTGGAAGGACAAGAATTTTTGAAGTGACTCCCTTCTCTTTATCTTTACTACTGGGAAATGAAGGCTTTTTTCCTTACAATACCATCACGTCTTGTAATAAATAGCACAATATTAAACCCATATGCATTTAACATATTTTATGAAATAGTTAATGTTTCCTTTTAATGTAATTTTATGGTATATGCTTTAACATTTTCTGCATTCCTAAGTTGAGTATATTTTCTATCTTGGGACAAATTGCAGAATTGCATGGTTAGAAATTATTTTATATAGAAGTGTCTCATATAGTATACTCTCAAATAATGCTTATGAATTTATGGATTTTATTAAGAGATTCTAAAGTGACACACAAGTTTTCCAATAGGAGAATTGCGAAGATCAAATAACATGATTTATAGAAAAATTCTTGCAAAGGTTTAGACTACTATAAAACTACAATAATTATTGCATTCATTATCTTCAAAAGCATTACTTTGCTTGGAATTCATCAGCAGTGAGAAAAGGAAAGAATAGCTTTAGTTTGGTGGTGGAGACTTGGGGTACAGAAGGACTAAAGGGAACTATGTGGCAATAATACTTCCACCTTGCTTCTTCCGTCATTGTCTTGTATTCCCATTCAAAACTTGTATTAATCTTTTAAACATATGCTTATATGACTTGCCCACTTAGGTTGGATGGGAGAATCTGTGACAGAGCAAGCCTCATTCTCTCTGTTACAGGCACTGATAGCTTTTTTTTTCTTTTGCTGTTCTTTTTTAAAAAAAATTTATTTGTTATATTACTTATTTTGTTTTACATTGTTATCTACCCAGGGTTTCTACCCCCACCTTATCACTTGTGAACCATCATCTTAGTCTTTTGAGGCACTGATACCTTTAATCTATGGGTGAGTCTATGTACATCACTTAACAGGCTGAAGTAAGGGAGAGCTAAATCTATAGGCACTGATAGCTTTAACCTATAGATTTAGCTCCCCCTTTCTACAGCCTGTTCTGTGGTGTACATTCACACATCTGGTAGAAATGTGAAAATACAGATTACTGGATTGCATCCACAGAATTTCTGATTCAGTAGGTCTGAGTGAGTCCTAAGAATTTGAACTTCTGCCAAGTGTTTCTAGCAATTTCTCATGGGATACTAAGTGCTGTTGGTCCTGGGATCACACTTTGAAACCATGGTTCTGGATCATAAAAAAATGATAATGTGACTTGTAGCAAAACAGGATCTGAACTTTGGTGGGTATTGTAGTAAGAATTCCCACTGGTTAACTAGATGGGGGTTGGGGAACAGGGTATTTTCACAATATATACATATATCAATATATACATATATGCATATAAATCACAATGTGCATTTTCAATATCTTGCATTTTTATAAGTCAGTAATATCTCAATAAAGTTGAAATTTTTATAAGTATTTCACGTTTGGAGAAAGATTTTCACATGAAAAAAATATGAGTGAAATCTGTCCACAAAAGACAACCTAATGATATCACTGATATACTGTACATTTACAAAGATAAATAATATTATGCCTTACTAGTACATACAATTAAATAATTATAAATACAGTGAAAGTGAAGCAAATAGTGGAAGAAGAGTTGTCCTATAGTATAATTCTCTCTACAGAAAACCTATAGATGACTATTAAGCTTGTTCTTCCACACCTGTGTATTGTAAATACATACAAAATATGGCACTAGTCATATTTTGATTAAGAGTGTGATCTTATAACCACTCAACTGAAAAAATTAAAATTCTATTTCTCAGCCAGCAAAGGACACATTTGTATCTATACAGCTAATGTTGGTGACTTTATATGTTTGCAAGCTGCTTAATTTGATGCTTCAATTTTCCATATCCATTTATTCCCTTGTATTCATGTTAGCTTTTCATGCAAGATTAAGCTGAACTATTCAGTTTTAGAATTGTACTGATGTTTGCTGTAAAAATATTTTTGTGGATGAGCAAAAACAATTCCACACCTCATGGACAAGAAAAGAAGGTACTGAAACTGAGCTATTTGTTCCCATTAGACAAAATCTTGGTTGTCTTTACACTATTATTTCTCCTTTTTCTCATTTTATGTTATTTTGCTGGCACTCAAATGAGGTGTGAGAAGGAATGGTTGTATTTACATAGAAGTGTATGTACTCTAAGTGGGTTTTAGGAAACAGATGAAAGTATAGAATAGAATTTTTGAAATGGGAAGCTAATGGCTTTTGTGATTAGAAAGTTATGGGCCAAACTTTTGTGTTCAGAGTTCTGACTTTACTTCAACTGAGTTTACCTTCCAATGAAAGAGAGCAATAGGTAATTGTGTACTTTTGATGTGAAGAATAAAGAAAAAAAAGAAAGTAGACATTTTAGGTGTTTGTAGTCATCAGTGAAGGTTCATATTTTATTGTTATATAAAATATGAATATATATATAAATAGAATTCTAAATTGAAGGGCATTACAAATAGTTTATATATTGCTTTGTGTTTTACTATTAACCATAATAAAATAGTTTATTGCATGAATATATGTTGAGAGAAAGGGAATATCATGGAACTGACTCATTCCAGGAAACCAACAGTATTTTCTCCAGATTTTTATAATATTGTATATCATCAGCAAAGCTCTGCCCTGCATAGGTGCCCTGGCCACAGCTCAGTCTTTAACTCTGCCTAATAACAGGCGTTAGCTAATCAGAAGTTTCTGTTGCCTCCTTGGGCTTAGTTTCTCTAAGTGTCAAGGCTGCTCTAGTCCCACTTTCATGAAACCATTTCTGGTTTTTCCTGGGTCTCTGCTTCAGTGCTCTTCTCTCCACTGAATTTAGCTACTTTACGAACATTTGGCTACTTCTTTAACTATCCATCACTTCTGGTTTCAGTGGTGAGTGATGCTGCAGACATCTGTTAACCCCTGACCATGCCCTAAAAAATCAGGGATTTATAATTTTCCCTGTTACCATTCCATGAGTATTTAATGAAAATTCTACTGTCACCTTTGAATACAGGTTTCAAGAAGGAACTTTTGACTATTGAAATAAACAAAGAACTCTAGAATTAACAGCATGCACAGGAATTTTTTTTTCCTTAGGTTGGCTCACAAGGATACTTACCAGATTTTCTGAGAAATGGATGCTCTTTGTAATAAAATGCAGTGCATCACCTACTTAAAATGACCTTAGTAATTTAGAATTATAGGTGTAGATGTATAAATGTAGATCTCTAATTCTGAAGTAGTAAGGCCATTTTGGATTTTATTAGCACAAATAAAATTTAGCATTTAGTGTCTCTTGCTTGTCATATTCCTGAACATGTTTTATATAATTCACCTGACATCTGTGTAAGTAATTTATCATCAAACAGAATATTACAAATGGAATTTTTTTTTGGAAGTGGCCAAGAGGGCTTAGACAAATTTATTCATTTTTTTTTACTAAATTATTTGTTTAGTTTAATTTTTTTCATTGTAGTATTCATAGTTTTCCTGCCCCCATATCACCCATATGTAGTCCCCAATTTCCCTTGTGTTTACCTTCCTCTCTTTGCCCCCCTCCTTTGCTATGCACTTCAGTTCTATGGTCAGCTTGTTAGTCTTGACTATTTCTTGGCCTTCTATTTTATTTATCTATATTCCACATATAAGTGAGACCACCTGACATTTATCTTTTTCCTTCTGACTAATTTCAGCTAGCATACATCCCTTCCAGCTTCATCCATGTTGCTGTGAATGGCATTAGTTTGTCTTTTTGATCATTGACTAATATTCCACTTGTAATTAAGACACAACTTTTTATCCATTCATCTATTTTGGGGGCATTCAGGTTTTTCCATATCTTGGCTATTGTAAATATTGCTGAAATAAACATAGGAATGCAGTTTTCCTTTTGCATTAGTGTTTGTTGTGTCCTTTGTTTTGATTGCTAGAAGTAAAATTGCTGGATTGTATGGTAGATCCATGTTTAGTGTTCTGAGGAACCACCACACAGCTTTCCACCCTGTCTGGACTACTTTACAATTCCACTTTATCACCATATCTTCTCCAACATTTATTGATTGCAGGTTTTTTAATGTGGGCCATTCTCACTGGAGTGCATGGTATCTCATTGTGGTTTTGTTTTGCATTTCCCTGATATTTATTTATGTTGAACATTTTTTAAATATGCTTAATGGCTTATTCAAATAGGAAATGTTAACTCCCTCCACCAACTCAAATATATTTATCCTTTGCAGAGATTAGTTGCTGGATTAGGTGGCAAGCAAAGTGCATAGAATAATACCTCACACATAGTAAGAGTTCTCAGCATCTATTAGTTACTATTGTTATTGCTTTTATCCAATTAGAAAAATAAACATTATAGTTCTGTAAAGCAGATAGAGAACAGGTTCCACAAATTAATTACCTATGAAAATATAGAAAGTTGAACAAACTGGAAATTTAATCAACATCAGTTAGTAGAATAAAATAAAATGAAAATAATGATCATGTTTCACTTATTTCCCCAGTAGTTCATATAGCATTTTTTAAAATTAAAGACATTTAGTGTAGGTCTCTAAAGAAAATCAAATTGAAATCAGAAACCCATCATCTGAGCAGTAATGTTCCCAGAATCACAAAGTCAAAATTGTGTTTTAAAAGTATGAAGTTTTCTCAATTCAAAAATAGTGCAGGTTTTTTGTTTGTTTATTTGCTTGCTTGTTTTTGTTTTTTCAGAGACAGTGCAGAAAGAATGTGGAGTTAGATCTGATCTCTAACCCTGACTCTCCACTCACAAGATTTTTAAGTTTGGGGGTTACGTCTCTTCTATAAAATCATGGTAATAGTAGCAATTCCCTAAGATTTGTTATTTGAGTTAAGATCATGTATGAGAGTTCAGTACTTTCCCTTCAGCTGGTAGATGCAATTCAATTCAATGTTACTTTCTTTTTCTCACAGAATTACTCATGTGTTATCTATAACAGTGAAAAGAACACCTTCTATTCACTAATTGCTCCTACCTGAAGTTCAAATACATATTTTTTATTGTATACATGTATATTTTCTTTACATTGTTGTATATCCTGAGTTTCTCCCACCACCATTCCACCAATGAACCATCATTCTAATCTCTTGTACTCATCTCTCCACTGATTTCACACTCCTTCTCTCCCTCTCCCTTGCTGTACGCTTTAGTTCTGCTGTCAGTTTGTTAGTTTTTTTGTGTTTTTTTTGGTGTTTTTTTTTTTTGCATTTGTCTTTGTTTTCCCTATATCCCACATATAAGTGTGAGACCAGCTGGTATTTATCTTTTCCTTTCTGGTTTATTTCTGCTAGTGTGATTACTTCTAGCTCCATCCCTATTGCTGCAAATGACATGAGTTTGTCTTTTTTGTCATATTCCATTGTGTAATATATCACCACTTTCTGATTCATTTGTCTTTTGGAGGGTATTGGGTTTGTTTCCATCTCCTGGTTATTCTATGTCATGCTACAATAAAAGTTTCTTTTTCAATTGGTGTTTTGGTATCCTTTGGGTAGATTCTCAGAAATGGAATCACTGGAGAAAATGGTAGTTTCATTTTCAGTAGTTAGGGTTTTCCACACAGCTTTATATAATGGCTGGATCAGTTTGCATTCCTACAGGCAGTGTAAAAGTGTTCCTTTTCTCCACATCCTTGCCAGCACTTGTTGTAGCCTGTTTTTCGCTTGTTTCCCCCTTACCCCCCCTTACTCCGCTATAGGCTACTCTTAGTGATGTGAGGTGGTATCGTGGTTTTGATTTGCATATCCCCAATTATAAGTCATGTTAAACATTTTTTCAAATGCCTGTTGGCCATTTGTATTTCCTCTTTGAGAATTATCTATTAAGCTTTTCTGCCCATTTTTTGACTGGGTATTTTGCTTTGGTGTTGTTGAGTCCTTTGTGAATTCTTTGTGGATCTTTGATATCAGATCCTTATCAGTTGAATGGAGTGCAAAAATTCTTTACCTTTTGCTTAGGTGTCTCTTTGTTTTGGTTATTGTCTCTTTTGCTCTACAGAAGCTTTTTAATTTGATGTAATTCCAGCTATTTATGTTTTCCTTTGTTTTTTGGTTTTTGATTTTTTTGCTTATGCAGTTATGTACTGAAAGATGTTTCTGTGGTATTGCATGGAGTATTTTGCCTGTGTTTTCTTCTATATATTTCATACTTTCAGGTCTTACATCCAAGTCTTATCCATTTGGAATTGGTTTTGTATATGGTGTGAGAGAGTAGTCTAGATTCATTCTTTTGCATGTAGCCATCCAGTTTTCCCAGCACCATTTACTGAAGAGACGGTCCTTATTCCACTTTATATTTTCTGTCCCTTTGTCACAGGTTTGTTGATCATATGTGTGTGACTTTTATTTCTGGGCTTTAAATTCTGTTCCATTGGTCTGTATATCTGTTTTTATCCCAATACCATACTGTTTTAATTATTATGGCTTTATATGATAATTTGGAGTCTAGGATTGTAATACCTCCATTCTCTTTCCTTTTGATCAAGAGGACTTTGACTGAGGTTTTAATTATTCCATATTAATTTCAGTAGCATTTGTTCTATTTTTTTTAAATGACGTTGACAATTTTATTGAAACTGCATTGACTCTATAGATTCAATTACTTTTGTTAGGATGGCCATTTTGATAATGTTAATTCTTCCAGTTCATGAGTGGGGAATGTCTTTCCATTTCTTTTTATCTTCTATTTCTTTTAGTTCTCTTTGTATAGGTCTTCCACATATTTTATTAAGCTTATTCCCAGGGGTCTAATTTTCATTGGTACAGTTATAAGTAGAATGATTTACTTAATTTCTTCTTCTTTGAACTGATTTTTGGCATTTAAGAAAGCTACGGGGTTTTGTGTGCTGATTTGTGACTATTGTACTGAATTTTTTATTATTTTCATCAATTTTTCTGTAGAATTTTTAGGATTTTCTATGTATTATCATGCCATCTACAAACTGATAATTTCACTTTTTTTTTAATTCTTTGTATGTCCTTCCCTTGCCTTATTGCTTTAGCTACGACTTCTAGTATCCTGTTGAAAAGCGGTGGCGAGAGTGGACAACCTTGTCTTATTCCTGATCTCAGAGGGAAGACTTTCAGTTTTTCTCCACTTAGGATGATATTGGTTGTGGGTTTGTCATATATTGAGTTTATTACATTAAGACATTTTCCTTCTATCCCAAGAATTTCAAGAGCCTTCATTATAAATAGATGTTGAACTTTCTCAAATGCTTTCTTTGTGTCTATTGATATGATCATATGGTTTTTTTCTTTTTGTTGATTTGTTGGATTACATTAATTAATTCTGTTGATTTGTTGAATTACATTAATTGGATTACATTAATTGATTTGTTGGATTACATTAATTGATTTGTTGGATTACATTAATTGAACCATCCTTGTTTCCTTGGGATAAATCGCACTTGGTCATGATGTTTTGTTTATTTTTTTTTTTGATGCATTTTTGGGTTATATTTTGTAGAATTTTTGTTGAGAATTTTTGTATCTGTGTTTGTTAGGGATGTTAGCCTATAGTTGTATTTCTTTGTGTTATCTTCATTTGGGTTTGTATTAGTGTGATGTTGTCTTCATAGAATGCATTTGGTAGTATCTCTTCTTTCTCTATTTTTTGAAAGAGCTTTTCTAAGATAAGTGCAAGTTCATCTTTGAACATCCATTAGAACTTATTTGTAAATTCATCTGGTCTAGGGCTTTTGTTTGGGGGAAAGGTATGGGTTTCTTCTTTGATTTCAGTGCTTGTGATTAGTTTCTTTAGGCTTTCAACATCTTTATCCTGTTTTGGGTGGTTGTATAATTCTAAAATTCTGTCCATTTCATTCAGGTTGTTGAACTTGTTTGCATATAAATGTTCATAATAATCTCTAATTATCCTCTGGATTTCTGCTTTATCTGTTGTAAATTTTCCTCCTTAGTTTATTATTTTATTGTTTTCTCCCTTTTCTTCTTTGTGAGCCTGGCTAGGGGTATTTTGTTTTTTTTTTTTTTTTTTTTTCAAAGAACCAGCTTTCTGTTTCATTGATCTCTAGGACTGTCTTTTTAATTTCTATTTTATTTATTTCTGCTTGTATTTTTATTATTTCTTTTCTTCTACTAGCATTTTGATTTTTTTCTTGTTTATTCTTTAGCTTTCTCAGATGTGAGAGTGGGTTGTTAGAGTATCTTACATTTTCTTAATATGGGACTGTGTTGCCATATACTTTTCCCTTTTTACTGCTTCTGCAGAGTCCCATATAGTCTAGAAGGTTGTATCTTCATTGTTAATCACCTCAAAGTATTTGTTTGTTTCTCCTTTGTTCCTCTCATCAATCCAACAGTTTTTTTAGCAGTGAAGGGTTCAGTCAACCCCTTCATAAAATGGAGGGGTTTTCTTTCCTTCTTTTCATGGTTAATTTATACTTTGATGCCTTTATGGTCAGAGAAAATAGTATAATTTCAATTCTCATGTATTTGTTGATGCTGGTCATGTGACCCAGTAGTACATGGTTGATCCTGGAGAATGACCCATGTGCACTTGAGACATATGTGCATTTGGTTTTTTTTTGGAGTGCAGTATCCTGTAGATATCTTTTGTGTCCATTCATTTGATCTAGATATTCATTTAGGGTTACTGTGTTCTTGTATATTTTCTTTCTCATTGATCTGTCCCATGGTGAGAGCATGGTGTTGAAGTTTCCCTCCTACTACATATGTGTTTTCTCAGAAATGCTAGTAATTGTCTGATCTGTTTTGGTGCTCCTTTATTTGGTCCATATATATTGATTGAGTGTTACATCTTCCTGGGGTGTTGATACTTGATCACTATATAGTGGCCATCTGTAGCTTTTGTCAACTTTTTAGTTTTGAAGTCTATTTTGTCTAATGTTATTCAGAGATATATGTACAGAAGTAAAGAATTCCTTCTAAGAAGAATTCAGGTCTGGATAAAGACTCAAGATTCCCATATTCTAAAACTCATTTCAGATCAATAAATTGGACCTTTTTTCTGTTGCCATCAATAAATAGACATTTACTTAAATTGGTCATATAGAATGACCATGTGCCAGATTAAAAAATGAATTTGTGAATTCAGGGAAGTAGAGGAAAAACAAGATTGAAGGACTTGACCAATATGGTTTTACAAAGCCTTTATGTTGACCTTCTGAGGCAGAGCCTTGGTGCTTTCAGAGATCATTCTATAATCAACTCATATAAGACTTGTTATTTATCTCGAAACATACGGCAAGGTGTCTACAAAAGTATCTTAACTTATTGCTGATCTCAAATTTCTGTTCCATATTTCAAAAATAATTTCTAATCTTCTCATGATGATTCTTAGTAGTTAACATACAACAGATACTTTTTCATATCACAGGCCAAGTCCAGCCAACTGGCTTCCTGTGTTTGCCTGGCCAGAGAACTAAGAGTGATTTAAAGATTTTAAATATAAAATGTAAAATAGACTATTAACCTTTTGGTGAGAACAGTTGTTCAGAAATTGAGGACATTGCCTCTTGCCTGCAAAGCTTAAAATATTTACCATCTGGCCCTTTTCAGAAAAGGTTTGCCAGTCACTTTTTATACTTACATCTGGAAATTCATCAATGACTGAATGAAACCAAAGAAACTTTTAACTTCCATGTATTTGATTAAATTTTGTTTTAAAAGATGCTGCTGCATACAGGTTCTTCTGTATTCTATTCTTCTAGCCCATGGGTTTTTAGATTTTTTTTATAAGGTCCAATATTCAAACAAGGTCACAATTGATCCACTTCAGTTGTAAAGATCCAGACCTCTTGTACTCCTGGTCGTCTCGGGGCATTCTATGGAGCCCCAAGTGTAGTAGCTCTCAAATGAGATTACCATCAGTTAAAATAATTGCATTGCAAGAAGATGCCTACAGAGACAGTCCATACCACCGGTGTAGGATGGGAATATGTAAGTTGTGATTCAGGTGGCTTCCATGTAAGGAGACACTCTGAGAAGACAACTAGGGCCTCAGTTCTAGTTGCAATGAGTTCAGGATCAGCATAGATATCAGATGTAACAGTCACAGTCTCATTCTAATCAGTATTTTTCCTGAAAAGAAACGCATCTCAAACCCTTGGATATGAATTATTCTGTTCTCTAAAACCCAGGCTTCTTGTAGACCTATAAGTTCATGTCCAGGAAAAAAGCAGAAAATGCACCATCAAACTTTATAACCCATCTGATGACATTGCCATAGGAAAGATGCTTACATCTTCAAAATACACTTTTCCCAGCAGCAATCATGAAATTTGCAAGCTTGAAATTCACATACCTGAGAGCTGAACACTCTCTCTCACAGGCAGAGAAAAATCCTTTAGATAAAATCCTTTGATAAAAGTTGTATATCATTATAAATTCATGATACTATTTGAATGACTTATCAGAGTTTATCCAAGAGTGAAATAAACTCAGAGGGAACATTCACCACCTAAAGCCTAAGTGAGGAGAGCATTCACTTTGTGGGCAGAAAAAAAATAAGAAATAAAAGGATTCTCTGGTGTCTAAGCAAACCAGCTTCATAAATGCGTTTCACTAAATATACTAACTTAGTTTTATTGTGACCAAATAAAGCTTGATTTCCAAAGTAAGAGAAAGAGTATTCTTGAAAGAGCTTCCAGAAATGGCAGACCATACCTGCTCCATTGTCTTTTTTTCCACTGTCTTACTCTGCCCAAAATGGGGGATAGCATAACACCCAGATAATATCAAATTTCTCATAGGGCACTCTGAGTTGTTTCCTTATTCAAATTAGTTTACTGACTTTCTGTATAACTAGCTCCTTGCTAGAGAGTAGGTAGGCAGAAAGAAAGATAAGCTATGACATTCGAGGGGAGATATGTCATACATTGTCTGGAAAGGCCCAAGAGGGCTGCATGAAATGTTGGTCCCAGAGAAGTAAAAAGAGCTGCCAGCTGATGCCATTCTACTTGTAACAAAAACATCTTTGTTCTGAAATTCAGATGTTTCAGAAGATTTTTCTAATGTGAAGTTAATTACACCTGGTATTTCAGAATGTTTAATGGTAACTTTGACCTTTATGTGAATGACACTAGCCATTATCATTTAGTAGTAGCAGTGTGTTTCAGAAAGACATGTAAGTGTGTATCCTCTTACACTTACTAACAACTTCTTCCCTGTCTATAAATCCAACTGCATGTTGTGGAAATGTAATTGGACAGCATACATAGGAGTTGGCGCTCATGTGGGAATATGTATTTGTAAGAGAAACTGAATATTCATGTAACTGTCCAGACATCAATAAATTTTCATTTTGCCTTGTTTATTTCTGTTTTCCATTGAACAGTAGCACTCTTAAACTCAAAGTTAATAGGCATGTTCTTCAGAGTTGTACCCTCTCTTAGCATAATAGAATGTCTCCCTAGCACATTTGTTTATCGGTTGCCATGTAGCTCTTCAAGCAGATGACATGAGAGTGTGTTTTCTTTGTCTTAGTGCACAGGTGACAGTTACCATTGTTTGCCATCAATTAGCTTGGAGTAGCATGTCAAGGATATATGGATGATGTCATTTAAGCCTGACAGCCACCAGATCCAGTTGAGAAGGAATGGTTTATTAGCCTGTTATCAGGGCTGCTGGGTAACATTACTGTACAATGCAAAGTGAGAGAAAATAAGACAGGTAGAAAGAAGAGAATTTTAGAGGTTGGCAATATTCAAATTATTCATGCCGCAAGGAAAAGAAAAAGATTAGAGAGATGACTGTGCAAACCTTTAAGAAGCTACTTTTTCCTAATCTAGATAGAGTGTGGAATAAACCCTTCCTGATGAGAAATGAGGGAAGGGAGACAAAAGCTCAGACTTAGGAGAAAGGAGAAGGGAAATGAGCCTTTGCTGCACACAAGCCTTGAGACAAAGGTTATCAGCATCTTCCCCATTCTCCAGTTAACCTCAAGCAGTCCCCAGGCGATCGCAACTGGGCATTTTCTTGCTAGTAAGTTCTCTGGTTTATGAAGTTAGGTTGTGAGAGCATTATCCACTAAACAAGGGTGCCGTTAACTTGCTCTGGGGAGAAATGCGAAGAAATAGATGGTATTGGGGTCTAAATTGTTATTATTAGGGACCAAAACTTATGTCACCCCTAATACTGGCTATTTCCTACAGAATGACTGAAGGGAATTCTTTTTTCAGATTCTGAAAATTAACCATGGCTGGGTTTTTATGCTTGTGGAGAAACAAAAAGAAGTGTTGAAAATGTAAAAATACTTCAAGATAAACTAGGCTTCATGGGGGACAATTGTGTTGACATTTTAGTAACAGCCCATTTTCACTCCTTAACGAAGTGCAGTCTTGCATGAAAATGAGTTATCTGTTAAACACTTTACAGGTTATAACTCAAAGGTGTGCACTTCTCCAATAAAATAAAGTACAACATTTTAACCCTATGTGGATTCTCTCAAAGGCCCTGAACACTTTATAGCAACTTGCATTAGAAAAACTGAACAAAAAGTGCTTAATAATAGTATGATGTATAAATGTCTGCATTTTAAAATGACTCTAGTCTGTAGTTAAGTCAGTATGCATCTTCAGGGTAGGAGCCACATTTTTGAGCAACATATGCCTTTGCCTTCCACATCATATTATTAATAATAACAGTAATAGAACAACTTAAGCATAGCAAAAATAGTTTATTGAACACATAACCGTGGTCCAGGCACTTTGCTGTGTTTTGTATACATTATATAATACTCATTACCATCCTGTGAGGTAGTCTCTAAAAAGAAGAAACTAAGCTTATGGTCAGTGACTTTACCAATATATACTGGTAGCATTTGGTGAAGTTCAAACTCAAACCCAGCCCCACTTGATTCCAGTTCATGTATTTTTGTGTTCTCTTAATAACCACCAGGACACTATTCTCATCTAGTTCCAAACTTACGGCAATTGCCAAACTATCTAAAATTTCCATTGCAGTTCCAACTGTCTTGTGTCCAGATTCAAGTTGAGAGAGAGAGAGAGAACTTGAGAGAGAAAGAGAGAGAGAGAGAGAGGAGACTGAACTCACCATTTGAATGGATCTCTTTTATTAACATCTTTGTGAAAACTGAGTTAACTAAAACTAGGTTAGTTAACAAAACTAGGTTAACTAGGTTTGATTAGCCTACTTGTCTATGCCTTGACTCTGGACATTTTGCCTGAGACCTCAATAGTGTGCCCATACCTCTTCCCAGGTACCAGCTAACAAGTGTCAAGTGTCATTTCTCGGGGCCCCAGCATTAGAGAACATGTTATAAGAGAATTCACAATCCATGTATTCACAATTCCTTTTCCTAAGAGAGCAGACCCACTACAAAGAGCAACACCTTGGCTTTTCAAGCAACCATAAATGCATCCATAATCAGATTTACTCTAATAGTTTGATGGTGCAGACCTGCACAGTAATCTCTTCATACATTTTTGACAAAGGAGGTGGATTTTCAGCCTCACCATCATGCTCCCTTGTGGCAACAGGAGCATATATCTGATTACTCACATATAATCCTTCCTTGCCTTCTGTCTTTCCCAGTAGTACATCAGTATGCCTGCAAGAAGCATCTGAAATCTTTATTTTGTCTACCAGCTGTTTGTTTCCCAAAGCAAGCGATTCAGTTAGTTTCTTTTATGAATTAATTTCCAGAGATGGAAATTTTCTCTTATCCATTCTGAGGTCACTTTGGTGTTTTGGGGATCAGTAGAAACAAAGTGAAAATATACTTTTGCATCCTAAGCATCAGTTTGGTGGTTAAAGCTACTGTGCATGCCTTGTGTGTGGTTGGAGAAGGGTGTCTCCAAACAACCTTTGCAGAGAGGGTATGCAGGAGTTCTGAGATAGTATCAGCATCCTTCTGCCTTGTCTTGAATACATTTTGCCTTTGAGAGGCAGAGTCTTGTGGTGGTTAAGCACTTACACTCTGAAATCAATCTTTCTGGGTTTTTGAATTCCAACTCTACTTCTTACCAACCACATCACCTAGGCCAGGTAACCCAATAAAGAGTCCGTTTAGGCCCCAAGTTCTGTTTCAGTAAACTGGGAAAAGGTTTGCAAAGTACTCAGTAAATATAAACTATTAATATTAAAATATGGGTAGCAGCAAGATGAAATTCAGCTAAGATAAGGGTCAGTAACTACTACTCAATTGTGCTCTCCAGACTAGCAGCTTTTGGGAGTTTGATAGAAATTCAGAGCCTCATAACCTGTTTCAGAGCTTCAACACTGTAACTCCAAGATCAAGTGAATCAGAATCAATACTTTACCCTGATGATTTGTTTGCCTGTTAAAACTCGTGAAGCAGGAGTCTGGTTGCCCATGCAGAGTTGAATAGAAACATACCCTCTTGTTGGCTGTTTTCCATATACGTTAGCCTGGTGAGGGAGTTTGTCTTCCCTGTAAAATGATGGAAAATTAGTCACCAAGTGATGCCTATGGTGGCCTTCCCTGACTCTGAAGATGGACCTGAGACAAGTTGGCTTTCTTTCAGAAAACTGCTAACATTCCTTGCCTCTCTCCATTCATTAAGGAATATGTAACAGCTGAAGTGTTCTCAAGGATCTCCTGCCTAGCCATACCCTTTGGAAATATAGGTTGTTTTCATTTACAGAGAGAGAAAACTGCCTTTTAACCAAAATTAACTGGTACTATTTAAAGGTGCCAGCCTAGAATTCCCTGGTCCTGATATCCAGTGAGACAGCATCTGGAGAGCATGTAGATCAGCAGATGCTGCTTTGTCAAAACTATTAAGCCCAACTGGGTAACCTCCACTGCCTCTACATTAAATAGGGTAAGGGGTAACAATAAGCCAAACCCCAGAGAACAGCAGAGAGAATAATTCCTGACCCTCTGCTGAAGCAGGACTCACAAATATTCCTCAAGATCAGGGTTTATGTCCTTGAGGAATCTGCCATCTCTTATCACAAATGCAATAAGAGTATCCAATATGTTCCTCTGACATACCTAATCAGTTGTTCCAGCTGGCAGCCATGAGACCCATCTGGAAGTTCACCTACAAGCCTTCTTTCCAGACTCAAAAGCAGCACTGACCCCCAAAGGTGACAGACAACAGGCAATGAAACCTACCTCTGCAGAGAGCCTGTGCACACTGGTTGATTTGATCACAACAGTTTGTTAATATTGCCCCGTATTTTTGAGCAATCAGTTCTCTCATGCTTTACCTGTAGACCTCACTGTTAATTACATTGGTGAAATTGGGAAATTTTCTTTGTATGAAATGAAATTTTTCCTTTTGTGATCAACCTTACAATTGAAGCTTAATGTGGATATTTTCTTCCTGAAGTTAGAAAACCACTTGGGAAAGTTTGAAGTATTTGACTGGGAACTTGTATTATGGTGGGCAGTTCTATGTGAAGCCTGCAGATATTCAGACATCAAACACTAAGAGAGACTAGCTTTTATCTAGTACACAGCAAGGGCTGAAAAATTGTGTTTGAATAAACAAATAAATAAACGCATATTTGTAGACTATAGTAAGTAAAATGGAAACCTAAATGCACAACTGATGGAGTCAGAAATTTCTAGCAGTCAGGTTTAGTGAGAAAGGTATTTCCCATACTACTGTGGTGATTTCTGAGTATGTGACACTTTGGTAGAAACCAACAAGAATTTTATTAAAGCCACAGTTATCTGGCTTCAGGATTTTGTCCATTTTATTGTAAAGCTATGTAAGAAGATGGGGGATTGGAAGAAAGCCAATCTTATATATATTGTTACTGCCTCTAAATACTTAGTCACTATATTGACCATATGCAACATCTACAGCCAGAAGTCTCCTTCTAAATTCTGCAAGTAAAGTGTCTTTGTAGACATTAAATTATAAACACCTACTAGGTTAACAGAAAAAATTTTGTCCTATATGTTTCATCTCATCTGTGAAGGAAGTAGAAACAGGTTAGGCTTATTTAGAGGTGAAAGTAATGTCATAGCCTACCTAAGGAACTGTTCCATTTACTTCCCATTACATTAAAGCCCATCTTAAAAAAAAAGATTTGGGGTCCTTGGTCAAGGACCACTACCTATTCCAGTACCATTAACTATTCACCTTCTTGCAGTAGAAGGAAGTGCTCTAAATGTGTGTCTGTTAACCACATTTGACCTCATTTCAGTTGCAGGGCACATTTCTTAGCCTTAGCCCTACCCTAGGCACTTCTCATCATCCAACTCACAGTCTTTATAACACGTGCGCCTACTGGTTATCATTGGCAACCAGCTGCACCAACACAACTTGGCAGCACTTCTCTTCAGTTGCATCAGGTTACTCTGGTCTTGTACCTAACAGGCAGGCTTCTCTGATGTCCTGGTTTAGCCAACTGTGAGAGTCTTTAGCCATTCCAGCACATGTGCCTACTTGGGAATGTAGGAGAATTAACACTGTGGGGAAAACCTCAAGCATTGGGAAATAGGAGTTGGGGGAGTAAATGTTCCTTTTTGACCCACCCTACTCACTGAACCCCAAAGTAGGCTCCATGGAATTTGGGTTGTGTTGTGTTCACCTTTGCTCAGTAAACAAGTATGAATTACACTGTTGGAGACAGCAGACACCAAGGGATACTTGTTCCTTAGTCTATGCCAGGATCTAACTCAGTATCTGTCACCTGTTAGATACTTGATAAAAATTTTTGGTTTAATTGGCATCTAAGAGAGCAATGAGAAGAACATAGGTAACTCTACAGACAAAAAAGTGTCAAAATAAGAAAAGAAAGGTAGAGGATGTTTTAAGAAAAAGCACAACAGTCTATCAAGATATATTTGAAGTGTGATCAGTTTTCTGGTTTGGTCTGATCTTATGGTGTACTGTGGCACCACAAATAGATAGTTCAAGTACTTTAACACTAAAGTGATTGAACACTGTTTTCAGTGCTCCACATCAGGAAGTTTCCGTATTTTAGTAGATATTTTGTAGAGGTCTGCTAACCTTGCTAAACTGCACCCTCTTCAAGGGCAAGTTGAGTGAGTTGGGCTTACTGCAGAGTGCCAGCATATAGTAGAGAGTTAGTGAACATTAAGTTAAAAAAGGAATGGTTAGAGGATAAGTAGACAAATGGACAGATGGATAGATTATGATGGATGTTTGGTGCTGGTTATTAAATGGGGTGAAGAAGACTCCCAAATTTCAGGGTACGGCAGACTAAAAAACAATGCCACATTTCCCAGCCTCTTTGATTGCAGCTAATGCAGAAATGTCACTAACACAGCTAATGAAGACATTTGAGAAGTTTCGCATTTTCTGTTGAACTATAAAGAGATCACAGAGTGGGCACACAGGGTAGGGAACAGCAGGGACACCACTTCCCTTATGATAAACACACACACATATATGCAAAACTACCTCCAGGGGAAAAATAAGTGATGGGTGCATTCAAGAACTACAACTTAAAAAAAAAAAAAAAAAGAGAGCTCATGTTTCTACACTAAAGCAGAAACAATATTAAATGTGTTTTCCACAATGTCTCTGTGACCTCTTATTATTCCATTAGTTTCTGGAGTAGTATATAAAACAACAAGCTCCATGCCGACAAACACTAGTATTGAAACTATTGCCACAGTCAATCCAAACAGTCTTCTCCCCTTGGGTAAAATTATTATTTGGAATACAAGCAGAATTGTGGTTGTCTGAGCAAGCAAGCAGAGGGTGGTGACTCATAAGGTGACTTTAGCCAGTTTGCAAATGTGCAACTTTCCTGGAGGCTGACGCATGGTACAGACACTCTATATTGCTGTTTTGAGCTGCTAAGCACTTTCTAGTCTCACCACCTCTTGAGGACTTGGAAGGCTGTGGAGGGTACACGTTTCTGAGGAGAAGAGTTAACCTGACAGAATGCTGATTTACCAGAAATAAACCCTTCAAATCAGATCACACCCATGTCAGCAGCTTTTTGAGCGGGAAGATGGTAATTCTGCCTCTTCACATATTTCTTTAAGCACTTGAAATCTTGTTCCATTGGATTAAGCTTTGGGGGGCTGGGTTGTCTGGGGTATTAATTCTATTCTGAAGAGGTTGAAGAAAAGTAGTACTGGTCTAAAAATACTCCCTGAACTTTTAAACCCTCATATCTCTTTGATTATGTGGCTTCTCTTTCTTAATCCTGAAACTTATTTATTTTTTTAAATCCATTTATCCTTTGATATCAGTAGAGTAAGTTCAGAAAGAACAGAGATGGGTATAAAGCTCAGCACAGCTTTGTTTGGAGAAGGAAGATAAAGAGTCAGCAGAATGAAGCTGGTATGATTGCAGCATAATGAGATGTCTGCTGAGTAGGTCCCAGACAGTGAGAGAGCCTCTCTGATAGCAATAGACTCTAAAAGTGACAAGCCCCGGTTTCTTATGTGACATTGGACGAATTAGCTGCTCTAAATGGGCACATGTTTAAGTTTGAGGTCGCATATAGTTCTCAAAGACTATGCTGCCCCTATGAATGAGTATATCTCACTGTGTTGTAATAGGCAACAGCAAGGGAAGATCCCAAAGTTGCATTTGAGGCCCCCTTTTCATATTTTGTGGTGTTGGGAGAGGACTCATTTTTGATGCAGACAGTACATTCATCCATCACACCATGCAGGAAATGCCCTGAGTTAGTGAGAGTCTGAAATTAAAGGGAGTACATGCCTACCTTGGTATTAGGATCAGGGGAAGTTTATTCTCATTATGCTGATTTAGTAGTGACAGAAAGAGACCCTGGCCTGACCCACAGTGGCTTACTGTCATGCTGAGAAGAGAAAGATTAGGCCTATATCATGCCCTTCTTGGTCAGGAGACCAAACATTCTGTTACCTGATGCCCTTCCCACAGGACTGAAAGTGCTACTACAAGGACCTTCCCCCAGATGCAAACATTACAAGCTTGATGAATTATATATTGTCCACACATGGAATGAGCAGGGCAAAGCAGCACTTAGGAAAGGCAAACCTTGAACTTCAGTCTGGAGGGAACTAAACACAAACTCCTCAGGCAGTAGTAAAGACACATTGAGGAACCTGCTTCACCATGAAAACAGAAACTGTGCATATGCAATAAGGGGAGAGCTGTTCCCTTAAATCCACCAAGAGAAAAACAAACAAGCCCCTAAAATATGCTTGCTGTCAGCCTTTGGTATTTAAAAGATGTGGGCTTCATTTGGGGCGCAGTCTGATGCTTGTTCTCCCTTGGTTTCAGCTTCCATTTTCTCCAGCAATCATTCAAGTAGAAGTGGAACAGCTGCTGGGGCCGTGCCACCCCCACATCCTGTCAGTCACCCTTCTCCGGGACATAATGTACAGGGGAGCCCCCACAACCCCTCCTCCCAGTTACCTCCACTCACAGCTGTGGACGCCGGAGCTGAGAGGTAAGGCCATCTGTCTCTCTCTCCTAATAGGTGTCGTCGCCAAACCTCCCTCCACTGAGAAGTGCTTTGACAGTTGCTGAATTTTATTAATAATCCATTAGTGGGTTGAGTTACCCAAAGGTGACATTTTAAAGGTACATGCACAAAGCACTTGGACCAAATATCTCATTATCTGTTTGATTTTCCATGGGGAAAAATGAAAAGATGTTGGCAATAGTCAACTCAAGAGCCTGATACTGGAAAATGCACCAGAATGTCCTTGCTTTCCCAATCTTTCTTCAGTTTGTTTCAGAGACTCAGTGGTAAACAAATATTCCTATTGGTTGAAATGCTTTCCAGATATAAAGTGGTATCTTGTCACATAGATAGTAATGTTAGCTTGAGTGTATAGATAAAAGGGCTTAGGGCTTTTATATGGGTGACCAGAAAGGGAGAGTTTACTGAATAGTTATATTCATATATCCCTGGAAATTTCTGGAAGACAGTTTTTAAGTCTTGACTCTTAAGTCCCTATGTTTAGACTGGCCAGAGTTCCCATGATTTTGGAGAGCACACCACTCCTCTTGTTTTCCTCTCCATTTGTCATCTGACCTGAGTTGCTCTAACTAGAGATTACTATTTTTTCCTCAGAGGGGTAAAAATTTTCTTGTGGGGACCCCTGTGCAATACTGGAATAAGTAGGTGATCGGTGGACCAATTAATGGTTTGAATAGGCAGCAGGAATAAGTTTTGAATTTTGGATTTCAGCTTTAATATGTAGTTTCGTGTTGGTCCAGTGATTTTATCCATAATTAACTCTGTGTTTTTATCCATAATTAACCATTTATGATTTTCATTTTTACCTCTTCCTGTATTTATTAATACATCCTTATATTTAATAAACATACATGAAATACCTGCTATGTTTGGGGTATTGTGCTGAGTGCTCAGAATGCAAAGATTTTTAAAACATGATCCCACTCTTACAGGATTTAATGATGAGCACAAACAAGTAAACCAAGTATTGCAGTGCTGTTACATTACAATGATAATGTCATGGAGATGCTTCAGGAGTCCAAAGAAGACTTTCTGAACTCTGAGTCTGGGAGGGATAGAAAGAAAGACAGAATGATCCAGACATCTAGGCACTGAAAGAAAATCAAGACTTTTCTAGATGGGTAAATGGGGAACAGCTTTGAAGGCAGAAAGAGGATCATATGCAAGATGTGAGCAAGGGACAAGGACACACATGAAGGAAGGTCAGATGGTATCATTCAGACAGAATATGACTGATGAATCCAGTAAGAATGGCATGGCTCATGTGGAACCAGACATTTTTTGCAAAGATAGTTACCTCTTATCCGATTTGAAGTGAAGAGCTACTTTCAATAACAGGGGAACACATCAGATTGTCATTACAGAGTGAGGTCACAAGATGGTGGAGTAATTGAGTATGGAAGCAGAGAAGGAATGTAAGGAAAACAAAGAGTTATTGTAGGCATACTTGTGAGCAATATGAGGATTTGAACTAAGGCAAAGCTGTAAGGATGGGGAATTTACTCAAGTGCTATTATTTAAGAGACAGAATTACAGATAGCTGTTATATATCTTGGGTAAAGAGAAAGAGCCAAAATTCATATCTAATTTCAATACAGAGACAAAGATGGAATACTGTGCATTAGATGGCATTGAAACTATAAGAAAGGTGTGATAATATGGAAATATAGGGTGTGAATGGAAGGGAAGATGAGAAAGAGGGAAAGTTAATAAATGGGTTTTAGGGACTTGAGTTTGGGGTAGTTGTAAACTATCTGTGTGAATGCATCCAAAAGTCAATTAAAATATGATCAGAGGATGTCAGATTCATTTTTACATTTCTATATACATGATAGCATGTAAACTGTTAGTTTCCTTCCACAGGGTCCATCCACAAATCAATGTAAATGTTAGCCATCTGTTAAGTTCACAGATACTGGAGACAGGTAGTATTTCCAGTTATCAGATGGATCCCCTATGTTGAGATGAGTTTATTCATTTTAGCATTATGTATTGTTTCCAGTTGGGTTTTTAAATGATATTAACATGGACTTTTCATCACCTCATTTCATTCTTCCTGACTGACATCATAAAGCAATGAAGCTAAACAACAGTTAATTGTGACCTTTCTAACAATCTCATCTCTTATCTGTAGTGATACTTTTTACAAGTATATAGAAGAAAAATCATCTGTGTTATTTTCCTTTTGTATAGTCTTTAAGAGAGTAAATTATAATTATAGAAAAAGATTTTAGTCATTATTGAAGTAAATAGCAACAGTACCCTCATATCTGAATTTCAGCTCCAAGAGTTGCTGAATGTTTGAATGTGTTCCTTAGATGCTGCTGTTGTTTGGGTATTGTTGTTGTTTTAGCACTTTATTTGACCTTATAATTTAAAAAACCCTTTTGGGGGGAAAACTGTAACATACAAAAATCTCCAAGAATAGTATAATGAATACTCATATTTCCTGTGTGCATTTTCACTCATTGTTAATATTTTACCACCTATCCTTTTCTATCTCTTGCTTAAGAGATTGTTATTTCTAAACTGTATGAGAGAACATTGCAAATATGATTGAGCTCTAACCCTAATTACTTTACTATGTGGAATATTCCTACATAATCACAAGGCAGTTATTACTCTTGTACAATTTAACACTTGATAGAGTATTATCATCTAATATGCACTCAACATTCAAATTTTCCAAGTTGTGTGAAAAATATTCTTGATAACTAGACATTTTTTCCTCTTCTTCCCTTTTAATGACCCAGGATTTAATAAGGATCACAATTCTCATTTCTTTCTAAACATTTTGAATCCAACCAAGTTCCTCAGCTTAAAAAAAAATCATAATTGTCATCTTTCATAACAGTGACACTGTTCAAATAACTCAGGGTACTTATTTTATATAACTTTCCACCATTTGGATTTGTCTGATTGTTCTCCTAAAAAGATTCAAAGCAAAGAATTTTGGGCAGGAATACGACCTGAATGGAGTGGTTTTTCACTCTAAAGCTTAAGTATGCACCAGATAGAGAATTAGGTTTAAATGGACCAAATTGTGGCTTGCATGCTACCTGGTGTGAAGCAGACACTCAATAGCTGTTGCCACTAATATAAAGACAGGCCACCTTAGCAGGGTTGAGAGAATCTGGTGGGGTGCCGCCAGAGGGTGTTGTTAAATAATTGCAGTGGTTGATTATGTAAATAATTATGGAAGGAAAAGTGGAGAGGAAGGGCAGGTGATGGTACTATATGTGAATGGGTGAATGAAGTGGATGTTTTCACTTTGTGGCTTTGCCTCACTGTTGTGCTTTCCCACAGGATGTGTGCCCCAGCTCTGTGCCAATACAACTAGAAAATGCAAGTGTGTAGAAGGTTATCTCTTCCGATCAGGTTTGGAGAGGAGATGACATGAAACAGTTCCGAATTATTCACTGTGTTTGCATTAGTGTCCAACATAAAAACACGGAGAGGAAATGTGCTTACCTTCCGCTTTTGGTTTATGTATCTTTGCCTCTGTTTGTCTGGGAAATCCCCCAGTAAAAGCTCCAGCAGTTTTCTTAACGGAAATAGGTTTATCACACTTTGCGATTTTTAGTGGGAAACTGGCATTTTCATGCTTTGTGGGCATTGATTCATCATTTACTTTGCTTTAACTTGTTAATAAAAGGGGCTGAGTCACTGTCGGCTGTCAGGAAAGGTCCTTCACATCTATCCAGTTAGCATTAGGTTCTTTGATCCTTACCATATTAAAATAAAATAAATGTAAGTTCTCTCAATTTGATGAAGTTCCATTTTTTATTTTGAAATATTATCTGAGTGACACATTATTCCAATGATTTAAACAGTGCCACACCACATCACCTAATGTTGATTTAAACTTAATATGGGAAGTGGTGGTTTACTATGTCATGCTGAGGGAACCAGAGGTACTTTATGACAGTGGCTTTCCAGAAGAGGAACTAAGCATCTTTGGAAATACTAATTTATTTGGTTTCATAGTATTTCTGATAAACCAAAGAAAACACAAAATAGTGATGGGAATCCATTTCTGATATTGAGAAATCTTGCAGTTCCAAGAACAAATCAGCTGGATTTGTTTCACTTACCTGGTAAAAGAACATGTCTGCTGACTCTCTCTTCTAAAGGAACGAATGGTATACAGTTTAGTAAAAGTGGAAGAACTCAAGGGAATTTATGGATTGACCACATGGAATTACTTATAAAGGGTTTCCTAAGAATCCCACCTCTGAGTTGAAGATTGAAAACAAGGAAAGGATAGGGTCTCCTCAAGGAATGCATAGTTTACTACTGGAATCATTGACAGTGAATGACAGGAGCATTGTTTCTTGAGAAAGTAGTCAAATCACTTTGATAAAATAAGGAATACCAAGTTTTTTAGTGTATATCCAGTGTTGGGAAGGCTTGCTTGTAAAATGTAGTGTTGCTATAAATCTAGGACCCTTAATACAAGTGCAGTAATTATGTGCCTTTGGGTAACCAAGGCTGGTCTCACAGATATCATTTTCTAATTCAGCACTAGGACCATGGTATAGCTTTCCTGAATACGAAAGGGTTAAAGATGACAGATTTTTTTCCCTATATTTATTTATTTTTTAGAATAATTGCACATATGTATATATATATTACATATTTATAGTATATAACACATAAATATATTACATCATTTTCCCTGAGACTCTCACGCCACCTTGTCACCCATGGACCATAATCTGAATCTCTTGTGCTAATCCCTCCCCTGGTTTTATCTCCCATCTTTCTCTATGCTTCCGTTCTGCTGATAGTTTGTTAGTTTTAAGTTTTACGTGCCCTTTTGTTTGTTTTCCTCATATCCCTCTTATAGGTGAGATCACCCAGTATTTCTCTTTTTCCTTCTGACTTATTCTGCTAGCATGATTCCTTCTAGGTACATCCATTTTATCACAAATGCGTTATATTTGTCTTTTTTGATTGCTGAATAATATTCTATTGTGTTAATGTACCACAACTTTCTGATCCATTCATCTGTTTTGGGGTACTTGAGTTGTTTCCATACCCTAGCTATTGTAAATAATGCTGCAATAAACATCTGAGTACAGGTGTTTTTGTGTCCTTTGAGTAGATTCCCAGAAGTTGGATTGCTGGATAGAATGGAAATTCCATTTTAAGTAGTTTGAGGGTCTGCCACACAGGTCCTCTCCACATAGAGTGGCTGGACCAGTTTGCATTCACACCAGCGGTGTAAAGGTGTTTCTTTTTCCACAAAGCTAGCTTTTATCTATCTGATACTTTGAAATTCTGGGGGTCTTCAGTTGTAGTTAAACCAGCTTGCATATTAATTCAAGATCTTTCTTAACTTGAATGCTTTCCTTAATGTCCAATTATTGACCTGGAATTTGTCTTAGTTCTCAACTCAGAAAACCCCCTTGCCTTTTGCAGTTCATGTAGACAAGTTTCCCTCTTAAATCTCTTGGCTCTTATTATCCATTTGATTTATTTGCCATTTCCTAGATATCACATTACTAACTGGATTCTAAGTTCTTTGAGGGCCGACACCTTGTTTTATCATAACTTCCAGAGTGCCTCATTCTGCCTTTCACAATGTTAGGAGGGCTTAACAAAAAAGGGAGGGCAGTGAAAGGAATGTCTAGGCTACATGAGGTCATTGCCTGTCCCTACTGTCTAGGTGGGAGGTCCCAAGAAAGGACTGGTCTGGTCGCCTTGATTTATTGGTTCTTAAAAGACTGACCCCAATTCTTAACATTCCTGACATACTTATATAAACTTCATATTCTGATATAATACATTGTTGTTCTAATGTGTACATTCATGCACACACAGCATGTTGCTAGAAGTCCCTTGCCATTATCCATTGCTAGGGTGCCCTATGTTGCTTTTGTATGGTTTTGACTTCTCTTATGTGCATGTCTAGCATCTGAGTAGCTCAAAACTAGACCCTCTTCCATGATGTTCTCTGCCTAGGGCTTTCTGAGCCAACAGGAACGCTGATACATTTACCCACTCAGCTTTTCCCAGCCTGACTTTTTTACATACACTAACACATAAACATATACCACACAATCTTTCTTCTCCTTAGTCTTATGTGCAAGAGTGACTAAAATCATAAACATAATATTAAGCATTAAAGCTCATTAAAATCGATCTCAGCAGTGGGTTCATTTATTCATTGAATCATTCATTCAGCTGGTGTTTGTCAACCAAGCAGTATACAAGAAGCTGAAGGCAACAAGATTGATATAATCCTATCCTCTCAATGCATCCATTCTTATGAGAGACAACCAGGTTAATAGGCAATCATAATTGAAGGTATCATGAAGGGGAGTTAGAGAGAACTATTGAGGCACATAGGAAAAGTGCCTGACCCAAAACTAGAAAGTTAAGAATTGAGAAAAAAATGTCTTTCTGAAACCTAAAGATCTCTAGGGTATGGTCAGAAAACATGAATGTGTACAAAGGTAATAGGATGGAAAGGAGGCAAGGGTGGAGTGTCAACTATAAATCCCTTATGGGAAGAGTTTCATAAGCTTTGTTAAGAAGTTGGGCTTAATCATGATGACAAGAATTTGTTTGATGGACCAATAATGGTACCCTGGTACTGTAGTATACATTCCAAATGCCTCTCCAACTTGTTATCAAGCCTATTAATATATATTTTATGCCCTACAGAAGAAATGACCAGGAATGGAGAAATGAGTCAGTAGATTCTTACACAGTCAAAGACTATTTTTTGTATAACCTGAACTGATGAAGCAGCATAATGGGGTTTGTTATTTTCCTTTAGGTGCAATTAGAAGACAGTTTTGTCCCTGATAATTTTAACTTTTATTTTATGTAGTCATGACCAACCAGGGTTTTGAAGAGTAACTGAATATCCAAAAAAAAAGTAGCCCCATATTAAACACAAAGTGACAAACATCTGAAAATTAGAGCTTCACCACCAGTATCTTAGCTTCACTTGTCTCCATAATATCAGGGAAAACTTGAATATTGTCAAGAGGCATTCACATTGCTAGGTGCCATAATTTAGTTGTAATATACCCACTGAGCACTGCGCTGAGAGACTCCCTAATGTGTGTTAAAGACACTTTCCAACATGTGTAGAAAGATAGCCAACATATCGGCCACAAACTAGCATCAACGAACAAATAAATCTTATCAGTCTTAATCACTGAAATAATTCCAAGAAGTCAGAGTTGAAATAATTGTAAGCTTCAAATAGGCATTTTCAATCAGCCCATTTATTGGCATCCACATCATTTCTCTGAGCCTGTTGAAGTAATACCAAATGATAATATGCATCATTTTTTTTCTCCTTAATCTGCAGCACTTTCTATGCACAAAATCTTCCATAAAGTGGTCAGTTTCTTTCTAGAGTGACATCCACAGATATTCAAAATGAAGAGATATGCATTCCAATCTGACCCCATGAATGAGAAGTTCTCATTCTCTCTATCCCCTCTCCCCCTCTCTCTCACTATCTCTTTCTCCCTCTCCCTTTCTTCTCTCTCCCTTTTTCTCTCTCTCCTAACTCCTCTCCTTGAGAATTCTGAAGGTCATTTCTACTACTGTTGAAGTATTACTATTGTGAGCAGTGAACACATAAGACATCACAATATTCTAGACTGAAAATAGAGATTATATCTTTGAATCTTAGATTAGAAAGATTTGGGTCCTTTTTCTAATTTGCAAAATTTTTTTAAAAATTTTAAGCTTTTTTTCTAATTTGCTAATTTTTCTAATTTTCTAATTTGGGTCATTTTTCTAATTTTAAATCTGTGGAAACATTTCCACACTTCTCTGTATTTATTTCAGAACAGAATATCCCCACCAGGTTCTTAAATACTGATCCATAGCTATAGTCACACTTCTTCCTATCTATGGCAAACATTAGTTGGTTTGCTGACCTTGGTAATGAACTTATTTTTATAGCGATGTTTGCCTTTTATAAGCACAACTTTCAGAATCTAATACGTTTTGATCATGAGAAAAATCGTGATCTATCATGGATATCATCAACTTACTATTAAAAACTTAAAATGATTTGGAGTCAACTTTGTTTTCTACCTTTCCCAAATACTCTCGCATCTAATTAATCTGTAAGTCCTATTAATTTTATCTTCAAAATGCATTATAAGCTTAATCAGCTCCATTCCCTCAATGCTAGTTCACCATCATTATCTCCCATCTCCAGTGTTAACAGTCCCCTACCTGGTCTTCTCATATGGCATCTTACCTACCACAGCCTTCTACCCTAATTCTGCCAGTATGCACATGGCCTTTCTGTCACACTAAGGCAGTAACTCCTCTTTAAAATGTAGGTTGAATCATCTTTCCTGTTCATATCCCACACATTATACTACTTGGAATAAAGGCCAAATACCTTCTTGTAGTCTATATGACCCTCGGTGGCCTGGTCTTAGATTTATCCACCATCATGTTTTCTCCTTATTCTCCAACCACACTGACTTTCTTGCAATTATGATTCTTCTTGCCTTTATACTGGCTTGCTCCTCATGAAACCTGAAAGGTTCCTTCACCAGAACTTTATGTTACTTGTGCCTTCACTTCTCATGTCTGCTCAAATGTTGCCTCTTTGTAAAACTTTTCTTCTCTGTCTAAAATTCCCCTCTCCCCCTTCATTCTGTTCCTTTACTGTGCTCTGCTTTTCTTCAAAGACTTGCCACTGGAATTACACTGTCTTTGTTTACTAATTTGCTAACATTCACTAGCTCTGACGGCAGAGACTACTATGCCATGCTTATAACTCCCTTTTCCACAACACTTTCCTTTTCAGCTTTTAGAAGGGGCACCTAAGGAATTGTGTAGAATGAATGAATGTGAACACATGGAAAGAAAGTGACTGCGATTACTTTATTAAATCTGGGAGAGATAATAGTAACCCTGAGCAAGTGTTTATTTCTCCTTTTTATCCACATTCTCCTCTGGATGGCTTCATGAAAAAATAAGAAATTCTAATATGAACATACATGTCACACTCCACATGTTTGTTCAAGTATTTGTTCACATCAGATTGCTTTCCATGCATTTTTAATTTTGAAATACACTGGTGCTTCATTTTAGACTAATTGCAAGCACATATCATAAACCAACTATTAGAATGTTTGTTAAAGAAATGGTATTTTTAACATGCCAATGAAGTAGTTTCAACCTCTGAATGCCAAACTAGCCATCTTTATTTTATTCCCACATTCCAAACAAATCCAGCTCATGTGTAGCCCAAGATGGTGTTTTTTTCAGTCCTTTGGAGTTCAGTCAGGAAAGTGAGTCATGACACTAACAAGGACAAGGACGGCTTGAGGTAAAATAGAATTCCTTTCCTTGCAACTACTAATCTAGTTGTATTAGCATGAAGCAACACGGACTTCAAACTAAACAATTGCAGTATTCAGGTGTGTCAGCGTGTTCATTTCATTTTCTTTTTCTGAAACAGTTATATTGAGTCAGAATTTCTGAATTTGAAGTACACAAGTCTTTCTAGCCTGAGTTAAAAGACATTCACATATTACAAAGTGCCTTGTCTCTGCTGTAGAAAATGTTGTTTTAATGAAAGCCTCTGTCTAATGTTTTAAAAGTGTGATCTTGAAATCAATTGCATCCTTTACCCTGTCCAGTGGAGATGGTGGGGGAATTGACTGCAAAGAGAACTTATCTATATCTGTCTGCTAATGAAAGAACTGTTTATTATTGTTGAGGATACTGTCGAGGTAAACAGACCAAGAGACAAAGTTTTTTTGAATTTGTCTTTTAACTTTCTTTTCTTTTTTCCCTTTTGCCTTTGCTTTTCTGTTTAGTTGCAAGGAAAGAAATCTTTCCCTATTTTAACCATCTCCCTCACAGTAAATGATTGAGACGATTATCTTGAATAAGAGATATTCTCCTGCAGAAACAGAGACTGTGATCCCTGGGCAAATATAATATCCATCTAAAAATTTTCACCAATTGGACTAAAGTACCTTCTACATGTATACAAGAATTGGCACTAAATTTAAAATCAAGTCTATAGAACTAGTGGTATGTATAACAAAAGCAATGATCAATTTTTATTAAGCACTTATTCCTGTACAGTACTAGGTGAGGTGCTGGAGTTATAAAATGGTAGCAGATAACTGAATATTTGATGCCCTTTTCATTTATAAGAGTCACGAGACTTCTAATTGTGAATTTTTTAAACATATGCTGTTTTCTTCAACTCACTTCTCTGGGTAAGTTGGATTTTTATCTTCAAGAAAAGGTACTGAAAATTATTTTATAGTTACTACAATATAACCTGGCATCCCACAGATGAAAAAACAAAAACACAGCACATGCTAGTACTGACCAAAACTGTCACCTAACTGGTTTCTTTTCAAATTCATGATGAACAGACCAAGAGATGAAGATTTTTTAATTAATCTTTTAACGTCTATGCCTCTTGGTCTGTTTATTGACTTTTGATGTCTCATTTGACAGTGAATTTCAGAGGCACCTGGCCATACTTGGCAAGAGTGTCCATTTGAAGTTAGTTCTATAGTGCTCTGGTGTCTTCAGAAGACTCATGTTTGCCTCCTGAGACCATATGAATCTATAAAATGGAATTTTTTTTCTATCTAGCCATGTTTTCCTTTCTCATATTTCGACAAAAATAACACTAACCCTCCCCCCTCCACCCATTTCTCATCTGGCATTCTCATTATACTTTCTTCTGAATGTTTTACTTTCATCTAATGCATTCTTTGCAAAGCAGACTGAATGCTACCTAACACTATGCTGAACAAGAGAAAGATTCTTCCCTCTGCCACAGGACCATGAGTTAATCCCCTTGCTTTGACTTACTCAGAGCTGCCCAAGGGATGATATCATTGCAATTTTTTTTTACCAGAGTTTTGACATCAAATGTCTAAGATCATTTTGGATGAATTCTCTTCTGGTTGGCGCTCTTTAGTAAAGAGGAATTGGCAAAATCAGACATTTCTTCCTCTCTCCCCATCACGTCAGATTCTGAAATAGACAAACAACTGAGTCACAGCCAATTCTACAGTGAAGATATTCCAAAAAATCTCTGAACCTTGGTAAATGTGTTCTGCATAATTCATTTCTCTAACATTCCCTGAATGTGCTCTCCTCCTCCCTTTTCATTTCTGCAACAGGGCAATATTGTGATGTCAGGGACCCTATGTCTCTCTTCCTGGGGGGAATAATTACACTTTTCTGCTTTGGGCATTGATTACTTTGTTTTCTTCACTGACAACTGATGCCTCATACCCAAGAGGAGTAACTTTCCTCCATAACACTCTGTCTTTTCTAATTCCCATGAACACTCATTCATTATAATATATATTTGAGTTTTCTTTGAAAAGCTTTGATGATCATTTCACCTGCTGCCAGATTCACAGCCTTCATATTGCCATGCTCTGTAGAGACTCAAACAATCATTTTTGAGTCTTAATCTTGTCCAACTTGATAAATTATTTGCAGTTAATATTGACCCAGTCTCTCATAGGAGAAAGGGACACTAAGCCCTTCTAAGAGCTGGATTCAGTACATTGACTAGTTTGGAACAGAGTCCTCAATGGACATATAGCTCTTGGACTGCTCTGGCCCTGCCCAGATGGACAGTGTTGCAATTACCCACACTGCCTAGCGGCCATTTCTTCATTACTGAAAGCTGGTCTTGATTGTCTCAGAAGCAGAATTCAATTTGCAGTTCCCCCAGTAACGTGCTGTGATTCATTCGGGGACAAATCTGGATTGAACTCAGTCCAAGTGTCTCTTTTGTGAGACAGAAGGGAAGTATAAGTAGATACTATAGTCACCCAGATGAGTCAGCCAGGAATTCATGAAGTGATTCATAAATCGTTATAAAGACCACTAAAGTCTATTAAAATGGAGTGCTGTCTGGCTATACAAAGTGGGGTATTATCATTGGGGTTTTTTTTTTAATGTTAAATCAGATGTGAAATTCTTAAAACTGTGCTTTTCTTTTTAGGTTTTCAAAAGGATTCCTTCCCCCTACCCCCAACCCACAGTCAGCCAACTGCTAAAGCCATTTTTCATTGATTAGTTTTCACAGACGAATTTTAAAACCACTACAGATGATACCTCACAATTCTTTGGGGGAATAAAAAAAAACCTCCCCAAATCCACTATAGACCAGTTTGTATCCATTATTTCAACTCCCTGGCAGCAAATCAATAATATTTTTTGTATGAATACAGTGAAACAAACTGTTCTGATGCATTCTTCTTTAGGAGGTCTGTACCCTGCTATAAGAGAAGAGGAGGGGAAAATATATATCCAAAGCACATATCAACCAGCATTTAATCTAGTTGATCATGTAAACCCTTCTTTTCAAACTGTTAACCCCAAGTGTACTAAAATGCTCAGTTACAGATTGTTTGCTATAATAACTTGCAGATAAAGGGGAAAGAGACATTTATAAAAGTGCTTGAGTTGCAACAGGGTCCATTAATAAATTTTGCTTGAGGAAATAAAATTATTTGTTGATATAGAAATGTTTTGGATTTATAGACATGAGATAGAGCCCAACCCGAAAGGAGTTACCTAGTTAAAAACACTAGGGATTGAAAGTGAAGAACCCCAGGGAAGAATAGAGCATTTTCAACAAAACAAATAGGGCAATAATTACATTATATGTCTTCTTCTTTTTCCCCCTTCCCCATTATCTGTCTTCTTAAAGGCAATGAGATAATTGCTAATACCCATCCATCAGCCAATGACAAGAATCAAAATTCAGATGCCCACAGGAGTCCTCTTCCATTCTTCTCACAACCCACCTTTGCTTTGCATCTTCACTAAAGTTCTCCAGATAAAGTCTTACCATCTGGATAAGACTTTACCTGGAGCATTAGCTGTGCAACTTTGGGTAAATCATTTCACCTGAGTGTTTTATCACCTAAATTTGAATAGTGATACAGTGCCCTTGAGCAGGAAGGGTACTCTGATTGTATAAACTTATGAACTCAGGGTACTTTTTTGGGAGAACTGATACCAAGAAATGTGGTTCTTACTCAAAAGCATGACTTACTGCTCTTGAAACTGCAGAATTAGCTAAATGTGCTAAAAAATAAAGACAGTTTTTTTCAACATTACTTTTCATTTTAAGTAGTCAAGGGAGAAAAGAGTTCTAAGGCTTTTTATTTTAAGAACCCCATAGATAGTCTGATACAGTACTGGCACCATAATCCTAAACAGCTTTCAAGCACTGAGTAAATGTTAATGTCAGTAATACCTTAAATATATGTTCTATTTAGAGTAGTCATTCTATATATGTGAACTAATCATCAGAAAGGGATCAGGAATTTATCTTCTAATTTATCTTTCCCATTTAAAATTGTTATAATCCAACTTCACTATTCACCTTCTGTTTTCCATTTTTCTCCATAATACTCTTTCTCTCTAACCAATACATAGTTTTCTAGTTAACTATTTTGCATATTTTTTAAATTGAGGCAACATGGCTTACAATGTTATATATCATTTAGATATATAGGTTCATACCCACACCATACCTGTCACCATTGTACCCTTAGTACATTCATTGTGTCCCCTCCCTAACCCCTCTAGAAGCCTTAATTCTGCAGTCAGATGTCTAGGGCTTATTTTTGGTTTGGTTATATCCAACACTTTGTTTTGTTTGTCTGTATTCTACATATAAGTAACATTACCTGGTATTTGTCTTTCTTTCTGACTTATTTTTCTTAATAATCCCCTCCAGTTACACCCAAGCTGTCACAAGTGGCACAAGTTTATGTTTTTATGACTGAGTGGTATTCCATTGTGTATACGTACCCCATCTTCCTAATCCACTCATCCATCTTTGAGCACTTAAATTGTTTCCACAACTTGGCTATTATGCACGCATCCCTGTGAATTAGTGTTCTTACATTCTTTGGATACATTCCTCCCTCGCTTCTAAAACATAAGTCCCACAAGGACAGGGACATGTGCCATGTGTTGCAATATCTATAGATCTATAGTACCTAGAGCAGTGCCACACTCTTGATCAGTGCTCAATGAACATCTCTTGAATGAATAAATATATTCTCAAACTTTTTAATCCTTTGGAAAAGTCAAAGATATATTCATTCCACACTTGAAATGGAGGCTGGGAGAAGTCAGGGATTTATTTAATATTACCCAGCTACTAGGGGAAGAAGCCAGAATCTACTAAAGCAGGTCTGGTCTGGCTTCTAGTCCATCTGTCTTCTAGAACCTCCATCCATCTGCTCTCCTGCCTGTTGCCATTTTTCTGAACATGAGCCTCACTAGTGTCTCATTTGGGACCTATTGTCATGTGAAACAGTTAAGTTCTGCATTTAGAGCAATGATGACCTCTTTGCTTTTGTCCTACCTTATGACAAGCTTGGGAAACTCAGTACTAACTGGGTGGGAGCAGGGCACAGATAATATCATAATAATCAGATACATTCTAAGGTGTATGTAGATAAATATTTGTAGAAACTTAAAAAGAAAATTTCAGATCTTTATAGGCCTTTTAAAACTTGTCTCCCTTCCATCTTTTTTCTTTTGGCAAACTGTTTAGCCATTGCTCATGCTAAGGTTATATAAACTCCTCCACTGAATGAATGGAAATGGTTGACTCAATTCTCTGGTTTTCATTTGTGAAATGTTTCTGGTAAGCTGTGATTCTCCTTTTAATTCAACTCTATTGTGTGCATATTTACATAGCAATCTTCTATTGTTTCAGAAAAGTACAAAAGGCCAAAGAAGAGACTGGTGAGCTCTGTTGAATGAAAGCTGTGAAATGCCAACCTCAGATCAGGAGCTGGGGGACAGGGTTGGACCTAGAAAAATTTCAAAAGTTCTCTTTTTGGCTTTTGGTCACAGCACTAACTCGGAATGGGTTAGAGTAAAGTCATTTTGTCTTCATTTGATAAAGGAATGAGATAGTCTGTAGGAGAAAAGTTATAAATCACCGCAATTTATACTTAGTAGCAAAATTTTTTATAAGTATCAAAAGCATTTAAAATTAATATTCTGTGGATGAAAAAAATCTTTCTTTCTTGGAGAGACTTCAAACTATAGTCATTTTGGTGTGTGTGTGTGTGTGTGTGTGTGTGTGTGTGTGTGTGTGTGTGTTAGTTAAAGAAACAGGGTTGGAAAATAGATGAGGGCACTAAGAAAATGAGATTCCAAGCCTTCCCACCCCACCTTCAACTGTAACAAGGACATTTTATGTTTTATTTAGTGAACTTCTGTTTTAGTACACATGGTTTTTGTTTGTTTGCTTGCTTCTACAGTAAATGACCATAAACTACTCAAGTTTATTTAGTCTTTTTGGCTTCTTAAGTAATGTCTCTTGCATTTGTCTTGCTGTGAGTAATCAGTGATTGTTTGGGGGCCCTCCCGGACCTTGCCTCTAAGTGGGAGGATCTCTGCTATTTATCCACTCCTCTTCTGCCCTCTCCCTGATTTTAACTTCCTATTTTCACTCTGCTAGTAACTGGTTAGCAAGTAACCAAATTCATAAAAGTTAAATTTATATTAATAGATTATGCAACATCTTTAAATAAAATTAATGTTTTTAAATAGTGAAAGAATTGACTCCATGTACTATATTTGATAATCATACTTTTAGTTTATTTATTTTTATTGATTGCATATATACACATACATGCACATATATATTTATATATATTATATATTTATATATAATTTATATATTATATATACTGTAATGTGTATATATATTTATATATATACATTACATTATATATTTACATATTATATATACTGTAATGTGTATATATATAAGTAATGTGTGTATATATATACATATATACTTATGTATATACGTATACATATATATACGTGTGTGTGTGTATATATATATACATATATATATAATATATATATATATTATTGTCTAACCTGAGGTTCTCCCATCTCCTTGACACCCATTAACCATCTTAATCTTTTGTGCCCTCTCCCTCCCCCATTTTCTCCCTCCTCCCCCTCTCTTGTTCTATGGTTCAGTTCTGTTGGAAGTTTAAAATTTTTTCTTATCCATTTGTTTGTTTTTTCCTAAATTCCTCATATAAGTGAGACCATCCCAAATTTCTCTTTTTCTTTCTGGCTTATTTCTGCTAACATAATTCCTTCTAGTTCCATCCATGTTGCTGCAAATTATATAAAGTTGTCTTCTTTGATTGATGCATAATATTCCGTTGTGTAAATATACCACATCTTTTTCAACTGTTTGTCAGTTTTGGAACATTTGGATTGCTTCTATATCTTAGCAATTGTGAACAGTACTGAAACACATTTATACATTCACTTCTTATGCTGGACTTTTTAGTGCTTAATTCTTATTTATATCTTGTTTTTAGAAAATATCTGGATGTATGAAATCACATTTATAGTCATTTCACCATTTATTTATACACATAAGAGGTTTTTAGTAAATATTTACTTTTAAATGAAAGAATATTTTATGTGTGCATTTATTTCACTTAGAATAGTCTGCTTTTAAATTTTTTCTCCTTCTCTATGGGAAGATAACTATATTTTCAAATAGCTATATACCATGTATTCTCACTTATTTTAATAAACATGAGAGAAAATCCATCTTGTTTTAGCAAAAAAAGAGATAGAGTTGAAAATTCAAAAGGTATCACTTTATTACACATACACACGCCTACCCTGGGTCTCTACAATAGGCAATGCTGTATCTCGCCACATCTTGTTTATTTGCTCAGCATCGTTTATTACGTTGTGTGATGTGTGGTAGCTATGAGAACATAACTAGAGTTATGGTTATTGAATAGGCCCATTTTTGGCAGCTAGAAATGCTTATACTATAGCCATATCATCTCAAATCACTATTTTGTGTTGTTGATGGTGTTTTACTTCTCCTTTCCCATTAACCTATTTTACTCCTTAATAAACATTCCATGTTAATGATTCAGACTCACTGTGCTATATGTGGTAGGGTGCCATGAAGCATTCTTTATTCTTTTTTTCTCCATGAAGCATATGATATCAGGAGCATACTTTTAAATACTATGACTTGCCCCATCTATCCTTAACAGACTGGAAAGCTAGCAGAAGGTCAAGAAATCATAAAACCTTCCAGAGCATGTTGCATCTCATATTGTAACCAAATGGAGGGATAAAATAAACAAGCAAAGGATCTTCTTTTGCCATCCCCTCCAGATCAAATAAAATTGAAATACTAATGATGGCAGTTTAGCAGTGCTGTAATTACATTGCAATTTTGTCCTCCCTTTGTCTTTCCCTACCTCTTTAAGGCCCACAAGATTTTGGTGTTGGGCTGTGGTGTGGACTCTCTTGTTTTAAGGTCTGTGACCCCACAATTTCTCATCCTTCTCCAACAACCTTAGTGCATCTTTCAAGACACATTAAGGACTCATTCCCTAAGAAAATAATTTCCATATGTAGAATCCTGGCATATAAGTTTTTGTTGTGTGTCCTCAGGGCAGTGCCAGGATTCCTTGCTGGGTTTTCTCTCAAGGCCATATCAGCAGATCCTTTCAGGATAATTTCAATTAAGATGTTCTTCTTGAAAAATTTATATTTACTCAGACCAGGACATGCAGTTATTATTCTCTTTCAGTGAAGATGTTAATTAGTCATCCAAACCCAATTCATGTGCTTAATTTCCTCTGACTTCTCTAGCCAAATTCTCCTTTCTTGGTTCCTGCATTACCTTTGTACATAGTCTCTTCATGCCTCAGCAAGAGTTATACAGAAAGAGCATGGAGTTCACACCATGGTTTTTTACTATTGCAATACAAATGTGAAAACTGCCTTAGTAAATAATCTCACTTAGAATGTTTTAAATTACTATATAAATTTGACTGGTTCATCCTCCCTTTGTAGTATTTGTGGCACTACACAAAAGCCCAACAAAGTGAAGTGACTTGCTCCTGTGAAATAAGTGATGTAAACAGATGGTGACTTCTACATGTTAGTGTAAAACAAAGCCTGTCTTTCTTCACAGTGTAGAAAACAGCTGATTGAAAGTTGTCGACTTTCTGAGCTTTTTTTTGGGAAACTAAACAATTTATGTTAATATAGTTTCTCCCCTCCCAAATTATTTAACTGTTTTTAACAGATTTCATGTTTCTCCACCACACTTGCACCTGTCTCTTCTGACTGGCAAATCAAATATTATTTATGGGCATTGTCAAATTTCAACATTGGTTTTTCACACATACATCTTTCAATGTCAGAAAATATCAGTGTCATCTGAATTAGTGAGGTATGTGTAAAATGGAGTAGGTTCTTCAATTCTTCTCCTCCCAAGGACATAGCATATCTATAACTATATATGAAGCAGTTCTTAGAAATAAGAACTGGAAGAACAGCATCTCCATGCTAAAGTATAAAAGCCAACCTACTGAGAAGAGTATAAGAAGTGAGACATGGTCTCACAGGGCGGGCACACCCCCACACACTGCAACTCACAGTTGAGAGGAATATTATAAACATAAACTACTCTCAAGGAAACAAAGGGTTTTTGCCTTCGATAGTCCATTCCCTGAGACCTACACCAGAGAGGTAAGTCCTCAAAATATCTAAAAATGGAAAATAAAGGACCATAGATATAATAAGAACCATAGATCTGTGGAAAACAGAGATTCTGTTCTGAAAGGTTGAATGCACATCGTTGGCCCTAGGACCCAGCATAAAATCAGTTTAAAAGGTGCCTAAGAGAATATGTGAAAGTTATTTACTAGATTTCAATGTTGAGCATTCTCTTTACAAAGAAAAATGATGGAAGATGCCATCTCAGAGTTCCCCATTTGTTCATCTAGTGAAGATATTGGTGGTGAAGATCTTGCAAACTTCAAGATCCCTTTCAGTCAGTAGGACTGGAGGGCAAAACACTGGTGACCAACAATGAACCCTGTTCATTCCAGTAGCTATAACCCCAATGACCCCAGCAACTATTGGCTACACCTTAGGAGAACATGCAGTACATTACAAGAGTACCTGTCTTATACAGGACTCAGATGAACAGAGGAATTATGTTTCCAAACTTGAGACTAAAACAACTAGAAGCAACTCTTTCCACTCGTAGCCACTGTATCTATTAAAAAATAAATTCAGACAGATAAGCACAAATCTTGAGAGAAAAGCAAAAGCCAGAGAAAAGTTAAATAATAAAATTATTTTTAAGCATAAGGCCAGTCCTTCAAGGCTGGCAGAGATAGCTGTTTACCCTAACAAATAGAAATAAACAAAAGAGAATCAGATAAAATAATGAGACAGAGAAATCTGACCTAAGTGAATGAACAAATAACTCTTCAAGGGAAAAAAAACCCTAAAAATATATTAATGAAATAGAAATACATAAATTATCTGATAAAAGAATTATTAGTAATGGTCATAGGGATGTTCATAGAACTTGGGAGAAAAATGGATGGACAAAGAAGTAAAACAAAGGGAAAATATGAGGTTTTATACAGAAGTCACAGAGTTCAAGACTCTAGTAAGTGAATTGAAAAATGCAATAGATGGATTCCATAGCAGGTTAGACAAAGCAAAAGAATGAATCAGTGGTCTAGAAGATAGGGTAGTGGAAAGCATCAAAACAGAGCTGCTAACCAATTTTTTTTTTTAATGAAGGTAATGTAAGGAATTTATGGGACACAATTAAGAGGAATAACATACAGTAGAAAAATAGGGATTTTATTATAGATAAAGCTAGCATGAATGTTAGAAGGGATAGTAATATTATAAATATATGAAAACAATAAGTTAAGGATACATGAATAGAGGAAAGGAAAAAAAAGGAGATCAAAAGCATCAACATGCGTGGGGGAAGGAGAGTAAAATTATAGACTGTCAGAAGGAACTCAAAATTAAAACTTGTTATAAATTTAAAGTAGAATATAATACATATAGGATATTATGTGTGAATCTTGCAGTAACCCCAAAACAAGAAATATATAGCATAAACAAAAAAAGTAATGTAAAAAAAAAACAAAAGAATAAAAAAATAGAGTTCTAAATTGCTAGAAAAGAGAAAAACAGAAAAGAACTATAAAAACAGTTGCAGTCCAAATTTTAAAATATCAGTAAGTATATTCCTATCAACAATCACTTTAAATGTTGATGGACTACACTGTCTAATGAAATTGTACATCATGACTGAATGAATTTCAAAAAATCCATAGTTTGCCTACAGGAGATCCACTTTAAGGTAAGGACACACATGTAAACTAAAGGGCTAGAAAAATACACTCCATGATAGCAGAATTAAGTAGAAAATATGAAAAACTATACTTATAAGATAAATAAGCAGTAATTAAAAGAATGTAATAAAAGCAAAATGGACATTATATAGCGATAAGGTTGTTAATCCAACAAGAATGTTGTTTGTACCCAACTTAGAAGTACCAAACTATATAAAAAAATATTAATAAGCCTAAGGAAGAAAAAGAGAACACAATAACAGGGAATTTTTAACACCCCACTTTCATCAGCCAGTACATCATCCATAAAAAGAAATTAGTGAGGAAATGTTGATCTTTTAATGACACATGGGACCACATGGGTGTAATATATATAGATTACACATATACACCCTGCTATCCAAAAGTAGCATTATACACAGTCTTCTCATATGTACATGATACCTTCTCTAGATGGACCATATTTATGACATAAAGCAATTCTCAGTATATTTAAGGAAATGAAATCACATCAACCATCTTGTTAGTACATAAAGCAATTCTCAGTACATTGAAAGGGATGGAATCATATCAACATCTTTTCTGATAATAATCATGAAATTAGAAATTAATCACAAAAAGAAAGCTAGAAAAATATAATATGTGGAGATTTAACACCATGCTAGTAAACAACTGGAATCATGCTATTTGATTCAGCTTCATTAGTATAACAATGATAAAAAATATCCCAACAAATGTCGAATGGAATTATATTATTAGAGGATCTGCATTTGTTATGCATCATTTTTACTTAAAGTTGAATTTTCCAAGAGTCTACTGATGAAATTAAGTATGAATGACTCAACTGAGAAACAGAACAATATCTGAAGGCAAATTAAAATGAAAATATAAGAAAACCAGCACTCTAACTCTCCCCAAAAAGGAACTGTCAAGCTTTTAGTAAGACCAAGAAAGAATGAAAGAATGCTCAAATAAGTAGAAATGAAAGAAGAAAACTTACAAGCAAAGAAGTTAATAGCAAAGACTTAATACCAAAGAAATGCAAAGAATCATAAGCAACTACTATGAATATCTGTAAGTCAACAAATTAGAAACCTAGAAGAAATAGAAAAAATTTTAGTCATACAACCATCTTTGAAAAAGAGAGACATAAAAAATCTGAGTACATTGAATACTTAGGTAACTGAAATAGTAATCAAATGCCTCTCATGCCCAAAGAAGTTCAGTACCAGAACTTAACTGGTAAGTTATACCAGAATTTCAAAGACCTAAATATCTTTCCTTCTCAAACTCATTAGAAGAATTGAAGACTAATTCAAGTTTTCTCACTCATTTTCTGAGAGCTATTTTACTCTGATACAGAAACTAGGCAAGGACATAGCCAAAAAAAATTGTAAGCCAATGTCTCTCATGATCGTAGATATAAAAATACTCAGCAAACTGAATTAAGCATTGAGAAGATCTTTCAGCATGATCAAATGGAGTCTATTCTAGATATGCAAAGATTGTTTTATAAATATATATATATAATTTTTACTTATTTGAACCTTCTTTCATTATTTCTTAGTCTTACTAAAAGTTTGTCAATTTTATCTTTGCACAGGACCAGCTCTCTTAGTTCATTTCTGTTCTAGTTTTGATTATCTGCTTTCTTCATATTGATGGTGAACTTCCTTTCTTCTTCTTTTTTTTTTTCTAGTTCCTTTATGGGGAGAAGTTAGAGTGCTAGTTTAGGATTTTTCCTTTCTTTTTCTTTTTGTTTTTGAGTGACGCATAAACACACACATACACTCACATCAGTCAACATGATCAATCTCATCAAAAAGATGAAGGATAAAAATCATATAATCATCTCACTTGATTCAGAAAAAAACATTATATGAGATTCAACAGCTATTCATGATGAAGCTCTCAATAAAATGGGTATAGAAGCAACATACCTCAGATTAAGGTTGAGATTTTTTAATTTGTGGCAAACTTATTACATCATACTCAATGACAACAAATGGAAAACATTTCTTGAAAGATCAGGAGTAAAACAAGAGATACACTCTCACCACTATTATTCATTATAGTATTAGGAATTCTAGACAGAGCAATTAAATAACAACAAAATAAAAATAAAAGGCAGCCTAATCGGAAAGAAAGAAACAAAACTGTCACTATTTGTGGTTGACATGATGTCATTTATACAAACCCATAAATATTTGCTAAAAAAGCTATTAGGAATAATAAAGAGATATAGTAATGTTGCAAGCTACAAAATCAATAAACAAGCTCATTAGATTTCTAGACACAAACAATTAACTATCAGTAAGAAATTAATTCCATTTAAAATTGTCATAGAGGATAAAATATCTAGAATAAATTTAACCAAGGAAATATTGCCTTAGTAATGATTTTGTGGATTCAACTCAAACGGCAAGGGAAATAAAAGCAAAAGTAAACAAATGGGATTACATTAAACTAAAAAACCTCACAGTGAAAGAGATCATCATTAAAATGAAAGGCATTCTACTAAAGGCATTCTCCCAGAATATAGAAAGAATTCACAGACTGTAATGAAACAGAAGAAAAAAAACTCAATTAAAAATGAACTGAGGCTGGGAAGCAGCGGCCAGGGCCAGGGATCGCCAGGGGTAGGGATCGGAGTTCGAGTCCCACCGGGGGCACATAGCAAGACCTAGTCTCAAAAAAAATGAACTAAGGACATGTGTATAAACATTTCACCAAAGATGTACATATAGCCAAAATGGAAAGATGGTCATCATCACTTATTAGGGAAATACAAATAGAAACCATAATGAGTCATCACCCCACACTTGTTAGAATGATGATTTTCTGAAAGACAAGAAACGACGGATGTCATGAAGATGTAGAGAAAAGGGAGCCCATTTTGTTTTGTTGGTGTGAATGTACGTTGATGCAGCCAGTGGAAACCATTATGGAGATTCCTCAAAAAATTGAGAATCAAAGTACCTTATGATCCTACTGTCCTCCTTCTGTTTTATTCAAAGAATATAAAAAACCTAATTCAAAAAGATTTGTGCGCCTAGATGTTAATTGTGCCATTATTTAAAATCACAGCATTAACTGCAAGCCAAAATATGGAAGTAACTTTTATGTCTTGGGACTCATTGACAGACACGGGATACAGATTTTATATACACGTATATGTGTATATATATATATATATATGTATATATATGCACAATGAAATACTACTTGACTTTGTATACACACACTCTCATGCACACACACAAACACACACACCCCAAAGATGAAATTTTGCCATTTGTGATATATGGATGGACCTTGCGGACATTATGCTCAGTAAAATAAGTCAGAAAGAGAATATAAACACCATTATTATTTTGCTCATTTGTGAAAGATTGAGAAATATACCAAATGAACAAACAAAACAACACAAACTCTTAGCTACAGAGAACAAATTGGAGGTTTCCAGAAGACAAGAGGGTTGGATGGTGGCTGAAATGAGTGAAGAGGTTGAATTGTATTGTATGGTGCCAAATAAAAAGTAGGTTTGAAGATCATGGAATAGAGGATACAGATGTCAAATTGGAATGCTGTACTCGTGAAATATATATAATATTGTCAGTGTTTCTTCAGTAAAACTGTATCAATCTAGTAAGAAAAATATCCTGCTAATTCTCTTTTACCATTAGATTATCAATAGGCAGTTACCTATTTTATACCTCAGGTTAGTTGACAATATCACCTTATTTAAACATGCATGTGTACCCAAACTGCCGATTGTCTTACCATGATTAGAATATGTGATTGCAAAAGATGATTCACATTGCCTTCCTTTTATATCTTTGTCAACTATAGAACCAATGCACATGCATTTCAAACAATATTTAGCTTTTGAGGTGGAAGTTAATTTATTCTTGCCAAGAAATGTTTTGTCTAAAGAGAACAGAGTTAGAGGAATGTATAACATAGACTTGTAACACTTCTTGAACCTCAGGTACAGAACAAAATGCTTATGACCTGAGTGCAAATTAATCAGAAATACATGGATCAAATTTCCCCTAAAATACAAACAAATTTAAAATTTAACAGAAAAGGGACCTGGTGAAAAGTAAGCTTTGAATTTTACCAAACCCAGAGTATTTGAAATGCATTTTAAGAAGCTTGGCAAACTCTCCATGTTGATCTTGTATTTTCTCATCATCTCAATTGAGAACTCAGTAGCTATTAATGGGAGAAAAATGTCTTAGAGCTTAATATTTTGGTTTTGTTTTGTTTTTTGAGGGCTTTTGTCATGTTCGTAGAATTTGACTTTGAAGTTTTTCTTTGCTCCTTCTCTTTTGCATCTCTCATATTTCCTTTTATAAATGTTTTCTCAGGTTTGCACCTTCTACTTCATCTCCTCACCACATCAGCCCCCAGAGAGTTCCACCTCCTTCTTCACTAATGCAAAGAACACAGCCTTCCCATAACCAGCAGCCATCAGGATCACACCTGAAGTCTTACCAGCTAGAATCAAACTCTTCTTTTCAACCAAATGGAATTCACGTTCATGGTGAGGAGCTGTCATTCCTCTGAATTTCAAAAAGATGTTACACCCTTACTTTTAATCAAGTGTTAGTTATCTATTCAAATATTCTGCTTTATACACTAGTCTGTTGCTTTTATGACTTGCCTCTACAATTCCACACTTAATTGGTATGCATTCTTAAAATAGTTCCCTGCTTTGACCCTATAAGCATATAATTTATGTCATGGTTGAGTGATGAGCCCAGGTGATGATTCGTTCATTGACTTAGTACATTTTACTTTATTTATTTTCTTACATCGTTCATTTTTATGCAGTATTTGATTTCTCCCTTCAGGTGTAGTGCTTTCGTGCCTTATGGATGGGACCTGACAACAGCATCGTTTTTCTTGAACAAATAGTGATCTTTTACCCATGCTTGCCTCTCCTCTCACAGGTCTTTGCCTCCATTCTCCTATATAGCTCTTCTCCATCCTTCAGGACCTCAATGAAATGATATCTTCTCTAAAGCCTTTCCTTATCTCCTAGACTAACTCAAATGTCTCATAGCTCTAGTTTTGATGGGTATTACTTTTTGATAGTAACTTTTTTTTACTATACTTTCTAATTTGCATTTCTGTGAGTAAAACTTTGCTATTAATGTGTAAATTTTTCTCTTAAGTCAGAATTTTCTCATCCTTCATCATTCTTCCTTCCTTCCTTCCTTCCTTCCTTCCTTCCTTCCTTCCTTCCTTCCTTCCTTCCTTTCTTTCTCTCTCTCTCTCTCTCTCTCTCTCTCTTTCTTTCTTTCTATTTATAGATATATTTCACATTGTTGTATTCTCCAGGGATCACCCACCACCTTCCCTCCCTAACTGCTCCTTTATCACTTCTTTTAGAGAACTCAGACAGTTCCAAATACCCATGTAAAAACACATGGGTATTTGATGGATGTGAACAGGAAGAAATGGAGGGTAGGAAGGCAAGAAAAATCAGTTTTTTTCAAAATGTGCAGATTTTATATTTAACTCACAATGTACATGGAGAACTCATTCTGACTTAGTGTATTGTCTTTATTTAAATTCATTTTCTACTCAGGTAAATTATATATCGCCTAATTAACATGTGTGTGTGTGTGTGTTTGTGTGATCTATTGTGGGAGCAGTGAAACCTATATAAAAAGAAGAAATGCTTTCCATTTAAGTTAAGTATTTTAGTTTCCTCTGAAAAATAGGATTTTCCTTTATCTACCTTTTTCTGATTTCTAAATTTGTTCCATATATTTCTTTTTGTAAATTAGTGGTTATTGTCCCAGTCAAATCTAAATAAGTATTCAACGAAAGTGTGAACAATTTCCCAAGATGACAGACTCAAGTTGTACTAGGGAACTAGGCTTAGTAATAACCTGGACAAAGAGTAGATAGGCAGTGTAGATTATGGCAGTTTTTGAAGTTAACCCTTAAAAAGTTCAGGATAACTGACCTGAGCTCAGACTTCCAATCAACATTTCTCCCTACTCCTGGAGTAGAGCCGTATAAACTTCCATTTCTACAACAAAACAACTTTTTCTGCCGCTGTCCTTTGAACTTGTGTGCAATTTTTACCTTTTTGTCAGTTAATTTCATCTCAAATTTAATATATATTTATTTAACCAAGAAATTTTCATGAAGGCTAGCTCTGTGCAAAGTGCATTGTTGGGTTACCCTCCCCAGTCAGTTTGTCTAATGTAGGGGAGATCCAGGTCCTTGGTGCTGAGAAGCCACCAGAGGTAGGTGGTAGATGACATGAATTTGGACTTGGCGGAAATTAGAATGTCAATGATCCTAAGAAAAATTATATTTACTTTCGTTTTATCATCTCTGAACATATCTTAGTCAGTGGCATCATCTGCTTGGCAGTAATTTTTCCTTCTAATGCTATATAGACTAATGGAGTATTTCATAGGCAATAGTGTCATATATTATTGGTGTCATAACCAGTGCAATACCGTGTAACATGATTTGATTATAACTGTAAAACTCTTTTTAAAATAGTTTTTCCTTCTAATTCTATATAGACTAATGTAGTATTTTATTGGCAACAGTATTATTTACCATTGGTGTCATAGCCAATGACATACAGTATAACATGCTTTAAGTATAACTGTAAAACATATTAAAAATGAGAAAATTAACCTACACATGGAAGAAAAATTAAAGGCAAATTCTATAAGACATTGTCAGTTTTTGTGTCATAGTGGTAAACATGATGAGTGATCTTTCTTCTTTTTTTCTTTCTTAGAAATTTTAGAAGAGATTTTGAACTTAGACCAATTTGAATATAAATAGCAGTCTACTCAACTGTGTGACTCTGGAAAAATTATTGAGCCTTGGTTCACATTTATTATATGAGGAGACTCTTAAATACTTTATCTTGTCAGTTGTTATGAGTATTTAAAAAGAAAAGCACTTGAACAGAGTAGGAACAGAGTAGGAGTTTAATTTCTCTATTCCTTTTATTTTCTTCATTACAATACTTGACAGTAGGAATCATATTAGAAACCCAAAAGTGAGTGTAATACTTAGTGCAAAATAGGAATTCAGTAAATATTTATGAATAAGTGATTGATACTATCATTCAACAAATAAATAATGAAACAAGTGGACACAGAAAATGGTATCTGCCTTTTCATTTTGCCCTACCTCCTGGTAAAAGATTCTTCTCCATTCCTTAAAAGATTCTTCTCCATTCTTTAGTTGAGTAAAAATATCTTGCCACCTTGAACATTTTTTAGCTTTCACTTTTTAATTGTTAACAATTCCTTTGACCATTAAGAAAGTACTAATAACAGTCCTAAAAAATAAATACATGTAGCAAGTCTTTCTAAAAGCGACTGCAGTATTGAGGGATCATGACTTCTCTCCTGCCAGATAGGCTAGTGACTGCTCTGGTGAACTTACAATGGGAGGATTTCAGGGGCTAAGGTTCTGGATGATGCAGCCTTACTCTCTTCCAGGTGTTGTTCTGAAAATATTTTCTGGAGTTATCTAGGCATGTGTGTTTCTCATAAACTGCTCCTTAAGATAAGGATCAAATTGATCTCATATTTTTCAAGGAAGTGATACAGTACTGGAGTGAAAGGAACCGTGACCTTCTAAATGAGTTGTCGTTACTGGCCGTGTTTTCCAGCTTTTGTTGTGCTAGTTTCTTAGATGGAGTTATACAGCATCTTGGTAACAGGGAACTTCATCCCCTAATAAAACTATATTTTAAAGCTCCAAGCAGTGTCAAGGTTGCTAACACTATAGCAACAGTGAGTATTTGTGCTCTGTTTCAAGGAGTTTGTGGTTTTAATGAGCATCATCGTTCCCATCCACTCTGTACTCCTTGCAGTAGGTAGAAGTCAGATAAATCTGTCATTTCTGTGTTTTTTGAGATGGCAACTAAGGCATATAAGAATATAAAATGTCTAGACATTACTGCTTTGGCAAGTACATGGACATCTTTAACAAGAGGTCTATAATCCTATTTACCTTTTTAAATCATGTTGAAGGCACACCAAAATAAATATGTCTACTTACTTGTACAAAAAAAAAAAGAAAATATGCTTGTTTATAGATATTGTTGCTAAAAGAGTCACAAAAAGATAGAAATCAGAGGGGCTTTTTTTCCAGTTGAAATAACATTGATTTATAATACCATATATGATTTAGAAGACTAGGTTCACACCTTCCCAGATGTATGTCACCACATCACACCTACCCCCCAAAACATCCATAGCTCTTTCCACTAGACCACTGAGCCTTCTATTCCCTTCTCTCCATTTCTTTCTTCCTTCCTTCCCTCTTTAGTAGCTCCAGTTCTGCAGTTGTATTCCTAGGGTTTGTTTGATTTAGTTTTTCAGTTTCTTTATATGGTATTTGTCTTTCTCCTTCTGAATTATTTCACTTAGCATAACCCCCTCTAATTTCATCAACATTGTCACAAATAGCAAGAGTTCATCTTTTTAATAGCTGAGTAGTATTCTATTGGGTACATATACCACATCATCTTAATTCACTCCTCTGTCATTGGGCACTTACTTATTTCCATAACTTGAGTATTGTAAATAACACTACAGGTACACAGGAGTGTATATATCCTTTTAAGTTAGTGTTTTTGTAGTCTTTGAGTACATTTGTAGGAGTGAAATTGCTGGATCATAAAGTATATCTACTTTTGATACTTTGAAGAATTTCCATATTGCTTTCCATAGGGGTTGGAAGTGTCTATATTCCACCAACAGTACATGACGGCTTCTTTTTCTCCACACCTTCATCAGTATTTGTTATTTCTGGGGCTCTTTAATATGAGCAATTGTCATAAGAGTAAATGGTATCCAATGGTTTTGATTTGCATTTCCTTAATAATAAATGATATTGAACATTTTCTCACATATGTTTTCTTTAGAAGCATATATTTTGAGCTCTCCTGCCCATTTTTTAAATTATGATCTTTGATTTCTTCCTTTTTTAGTGAAGCAACTAAGCTATCATGGAATATACTCTTTTTATTGAGGTAACATTGATTTAAGCACTGTCTATGATTTAGAGATACAGGATCATCCTCTTTAGGCATTGTTACTACACCACAGCCTCCACTAAGACACCCATAGACCTCTACTGTAGTCTACTGTGCCTCTTTCCCACTATGCTTTCCCCCACTAACTCCCCCTCCCCAGTCTCCATTCTGCAGTCAGATTTTTCAAGTTATCAGTTTAAATTTCTCTAAGCCTTTGTTTTGTTTCTCTATATTCTACATATAAATGACACTATCTGGTATTATCTTATTATAACTTATTTTGCTTAGAATAATCCCTTACAGTAATAATCATATTATAACAAATGGTGAATGTTTATCTTAGTTGAGTAGTATTCCATTGTGTATGTATACCACATCTTCTTAATCTGCTTTTCTGTCTTTGGGCATTCAGGTGATTCCATAGCTTGGTTATTGCAAACAGTTCTTTGTTTTTTTGTGTGTGTTGAGTTATATCAGTTCTTTGTAGATATTGGATTTTAGCCCCTTGTCAGTTTGTAATTAGCTGATATTTTCTTTCATTCAGTAGGGACTTTTCTTGTTTTAATCATAGTTGCTTTTTCTGTAAGAAGCTTTTTAGTTTGATGTACTTCCATGTATTTTGCTTTTGATTTTCTTTGATTTTCTTGCTGTTGTACTTGAGTCTCCAAAGACATCATTGAAGCTAGTTTCATGGAGTGTTTTGCCTGTGTTTTTTCTTTGTATTTTATGGTTTCTGATCTTAGATTCAAATCTTTAACCCAATTTGAGTTGTTTTGTGTATTGACTTTTGCTATGTCATACTAATTGACAGAGAACTGAGACATTATTTGCTCAATGTCGATATTTTGTTGAGCATTGTTTTATACAGTGCATACTTTAAAAGATTAAAAATACTGCTTTTTCAGGTTCCCTCAACTAGTGAATAATCCAGGACCAGATATCAGTTTGTTGATCTTGCATCCATTTTATTCATTCATGTTGTCCTCATTAGTAAAGTGGATAAGGTTTCCTTTCTTTGAATGCTTGAGTATTGTTAGCATTTATGAGTCTGTTTGGGTGTTATCTCCAAGGCAACTTCTTAGTACATTTTCTTCTTTTATTTTAGATGCAAACATAGGGATAGCTTTTCCCAATCATGAAAGTTTATTTTTTTGGTCCTTTCTTTCTCTTCAGGACAGTTCTCTTGCCTGGGCAAGCTTCAGAATTCTATCGGATTAGTTGCCTGAGAACTGATATTTGTACATTTTGTTGTGGTACCAACAGATCATTTACTTTCAAGTAACCTATTCATGCCATGTTAAAAAGTCATGGGAATTTCTAGAATAGCATTTTCACAACCTTCCTACTACTGCACTTATGAAGGACAGTCCAAGTTCAGTGCAAACAGTGCTTATTGGTTACCCACTATGTGTCAGGCAAACATGAAATTTAATCAGTGCATTATGATGTACATAGTAATATAAAGTATCAAAGGCACTAGTGTGAGAGCAAAGTGCCAGGAAAGGGTTCCCAGAGGTGATCTTTGAATAAGATTTTATAGATGGTTGATAGGGTTGGCCAAGTGGAGAGAAATATGCCAGGCAGGGAGAAGCAAGTTCTCAGGCAGGAACACATGGTGTGCATCCAAAGAGAAAGTTGAAAGGAGTCTATGTGGTTCAACTGTGGAGTAGAGGTAAAAGAGACTGGACAACCATCATGGGCCACTCATGAATGGATGTGGAGTCATGCTAAGTTTAAGGCTATGGAGTAAAGAAACCAGCCCAGTATTTCAGAGAAATTCAACTAGTTCTGTGCAGAAGGGAAAAGAAGAGGTAGAAACATTCGATCCTCATTGTTTAGATTATATTGCACTGAATATATAGAATACACAAGCAACAGTGGCCCATATTTAAGACATAGGGAAATTGTCAGAATAATGTGAAATCATGTTTCTCATACACTCTTATGAAGGCAAGAAAAGTACACCAGCAAGAAACAAGAATGGAAAAAGGCTTCATCCCAGCTACTGTATAGGAAAGAGCCTTTAAGCTCACTTTTAATGACATCTGAAGTTAACATGGTCCACAAGGACACCCTTCCCAAAAAGTTGCATATTGGGCTTTGTAGGCCATGAAACTAGTGGTGGATCATATTCCTTCTTATATGCTGGCTCCATTATCACTTGTTCCAGTTCCTAAAAACTGACATTTCTAGTCAACATTTTTGTGCATTTTTAATAACCACCAAAGAACCTTTAACACATCAAACTGGCTATTCAAATTCCCTCTTAAATATTGTGTTACTATTATTAGATTCTGAGTGATCTATCCCAACTTCCATTTTCCTGAAGATGCTATTTGTAGTAAATATTGTGCAGAACGCAAGATTTTTCAGGGTTTGTTAACCATGTGTAGCAGCCCACCCAGAGTATGGGTTTACTCTTTTTACATGACAAGATGTTTAATGGTAAATAGTAGAGGATGGAGCACAACCTTATCCTGCCCTGTCTCCTCCCAGCTTTCTGCTTTGCCATCCCTGGTGAGTGACCATCCTTCTAGTCATGGTATGGATGCTAATATTCTGCATACTTGTTCCAGTTTCAGATAAAGGGGCAGGAAAGAAGTGAACAAGTATATACCAACGAAATCACACATTTACTCTCATATGCAAAGGAATCTGGGAAGATGGATATTTGAGTGCATTGCCATGCTTAACAAGATTGAACTCCTATGATTTATGTTTATTCAAAAGGCACACCACGGGGTCTGCTAAACATTTTCTGTAGTTGTCTAATCTATACAATAAGACTGTCTCATAAACAAATTCATTCATACTAGTTGCCACATGGAAATCAATGGTAAACCCTTAAGGCCTCTTTCTGACATTTCTGGGAATATCTCCATTTTGTGCCCCTCCACCCATTCTCTTATTTTCTTTACTTGCTACTATTTTGCTTCTATTTCACTGCTCTGTAACTGCCAGCCACCATCCCAGTGATTTCCATCATTCTTGGTCCAGTTATTAGGTTTCATTAGAAAAATACCATGAAGCTGCCTCCCCAGGCTCAGTGTTTTGGTGTCAATGCAGCAGCAGTGGGAAGTTGGAGCCTTCTCTGTTGGTTCTAGGGACTACAGTTCATAAACTGTCTTTCCCATCATTTAAAGCATGCCCTGCCTGCAAGTCCCAAAGAAACAGGTCAGTCAGCCCCCAGACAATGGTGGCATTTTCCCACCATGGTACGGAGCAGCAAGCTTGTCAACCCAGTTTAAATTAACTGCATAAGGAAACAAAGAGTTCCCAGCCAACAATAGGTCTCCAGGAACGAAACACATTGTAAATGGCATGGCCTACTAAACAGTCAAAGCATCCTTCAAACTCTAGAAATCTCAATGCATTGATATTTAGATGGAAATGAGGTGGCCAGTATATATTTAACTTTTCCTCTGTCATCAGCTGTTTACTTAGAGTGATTGTGAAAAGATACTTTACAGGAAAAGTCCTAGTCCACGACTGATCTCATTTCTGAGGGATTTAAAGTATTAAATGTTTAAAGGTTATTTTTCAAAGGCAAATTGCAGAGATAATAAACATACTCCCTATTCACAGGAAATTTAGTCACATCTGCATGTATGGGATTGTGAAATAATAACATAGTAAGCCTAGAAATTGTATTTCTTTGGAACATAAGTGTGTGTCACAATTTCCCCTTGAAATCTCAAGAAGAGGAATAAGATTGATTATAAATCAACAGTGTAACAGTTTTCACTGAGAACATTGTGACATTTCAGAAGAAGAATAATTCAGTGATTGCATATCATGTTATTCTGATGTTATCATCAGTAGTCTTAATCAGAAATGATTTTTTGGTCTCTACCATGATGTTATTAATACTTATATAGTAGTAGGGATTGATGATTAGATACAGGAAGTTCTTAATTATGTTCATACATTTAATTACTACAAAATTACCCCCAAAGTGGTTTCATATATCTAGTAGTCGATAATTTTTGGCAGTGTGTTAATTCCAAAAAACAAAAGTTAAATTTAGGTGTGTGTGCAGGATATAGTCAGTATTTTATCATTCTGGATTCTGTTGAAGAGGTGTGAAATGGTTATCTTAATCAAAAAAGCTGTTTAACTGATCATGGAAATGACTGAACCATTATTGATCTACATATGTAATTAAGTATCTACAAACTTGTAAGTCCAGATATCAAAAAGAATCTTAATAAACAATCAGTGACTACCAGTAAATTTTAATTTTTCTTAAGACAATTTATATCACTAAAAATAAATAAGAATCAGTGGGGAGAAGGAAGAAAAGAGGGATTTTTTCTCCTAACTTTAGGGCCTTTCTTTTCTTTAGTCACCTCTCATTTTTCCCCTTTTCTCTCTTTAGATATCCACTGTGTAGCAACCACGTGGGACCTCTCTCTAGAGGGAATAGGATGATCTAGTAATTCATTTAGATATTAAGCTAAATTGAGTAGCTTGTGAGTAGTTGCACACCTGGCACTAGGTGTTTGGTACTAAAATTCTAAGCTAGGTCAGTCCTGTGCAAGTGCTATACCCAGGGCCTGTAAATACAATCTTTGCACTTTTCATAATTTCCAAGTATACATACCCCTCAACTGGCCATATTACCCCAGAAGAGGACATTACTGAAAAGGAAACCAACTTGCTTAGAGTGATAGGGGAAGAGATGCAATGAACTATAGAAAAAAGCAGAGAAAATGCTTGTAGTCAGGAAGAAGTGAATTGAAATCATGCAGTGTCTGAAATCTGAGTTTCCTGACTTTCAAAGTTGATAAAAGAATGAGAGAAAATGCTTAGCCCATAAGTAGATACTCAGTTAATTAGAACTATTACTATTGTTATCAAACTAGTGTCATTATCATATATTTTTCTAGTGAAACCTATGTGATATTTGTCTTTCTCCTTTGACTTATTTCACTTAGCATAATCCCCTCAGTTCTCTTCATGCTGTTAGATAAACTCCTTAAGAATAAAAGTGTACAGAACTTAAGTTTTCCTTTTGATAGAAATTTTTTTACTTTTACTTTTGCTACCAATATAGTAAGTCTCCTTATGCATGTTTATGTAAGTGTATATGTGTATTTACACAAACACTCTCACTTATCTCTTTACATGCTTCACTAGAAAATATTCCTGAAAGATAAATGCTGGGATAGGAGATATCATCTTTTAAGGTTGAGTGGTGCTGTCATATATTCCTCTACAAAAGCTATGTCAGTTTAGACTCTAGCTAGCAATACATTAGGGTACCCATTTTTTTTTACACTAGGTATTGTCAGTCATTTTAATTCTTATCAATTTGTAAAGCAGAGATTGGTGACTTGTTCTGATGTTTTCTTGGTTAGTAATGTGATTAAGCAACTTTTTATCTTTATGTTGAGCACTAAAGGCAGTTCAGTTATAACAGGCATTAAATAAGAGGAATTGCTCCTTGGGTATCTATATTGTTTATTGAGTATTTCACCCTCTTTCACCCTACCAGACATGCTGTATTATTTGCAGCATGGTAGTTTGTTTTCTTAAGTGAAAATCAAGAATATATTGAAAAGAAGGAAAATCTTCATTTCATTGACTTCTGTGACTTCTCTGTCAGCTAACATAAAAACACCTATAGAAAAGTACTTAATGACCATTATTACAGACCTAGTACTTTTTCATTCTCTTTTTATCCAGAGGTAAATGGAAGTTAGCCTCTAATGAATGGAGCTCTTATAATCAAGTTAAATATTTTCTTGTAACTCTTTTAAGGGCTTTTCAGTTGGACTCTTGAAGGCTGAACTTATTAAAGATAATCTACATCTTGTAATGCTTGTATTTCTAATTGGCATTTCCTTATAAATATGATGTGCAATTGCTGATTTAGAAGAAAGAAATGTAAATAGTTGTGGGTGGAGAAACATCTTCACACATTAGGAATTTCTGGATTATTGGTAACAAAGCTACTGTGCTGGTAAAACAACAAAATATAATAAAACAGTAGAATTGGCTCAGCCTGTTCTCATTTAAACCATTTAGGTTTAGTTGCAGAACAGTTACAGTTCCCTTAGAATTTCTCATTGTTTTACATATTTATATGTCAGAAAGTTTACATATATATATATCATATATCAAAAGAGTGAGAACTCTTTCTGATTATAGGACTTCCCCTCTCTAAAAAGATTGTTTGACTAATCTTGCCATTTCACATTTTTTGCAAGGCTTTTGAAAGGTAAATCTTATCAATTTAACTATGTTGAAGTAAAAATATTCAGCTAGTTTTAAGTGTAATGATGAGCCCCCCCACACTTCTATATTCTTCCACAAAACTAATTCCAAAGCAAATTCTGTACTTCAATTTCTCAAATTTCTTCATCTTTATAGCAAGATGATTCAGGATATTTGAAATAGCAAGTATTTACCCCCTAGACCTTTTGCATACCTGGATCTGGATTGATGGAGCATTTGAAATATTTGAAACATGTTGAAGTCAGTGACAATACCTACCTTTATATTGCAATGTATGTCTTGTTAATTACTCATAAGTACACAATTTTTATCAGTATCTGGTAACTATATAGAAATTGCACAGTAACATATTTGCTGAATGTATTTGAGAGTCATCTTTATAAACTTGTGAAGAGAGTAGAAAATTAATTTTTGTCCTTATATAGAGATGAGTCTCAGAGTAGATAATTAAGTTCCTTGACCTTGGGATAGTTTTTCGAAAGAAAGATAGCAAGAAGGAGGGAAGAGAAGGAGGGAGAAGGAGGAGGAAAAAGGATCGGAGGAAGGGAGGGAGAAAGAAAGGTGTTCTCTGAATAAGTTGGGTTGCTTTAATTCTCCTTCCTATTCCTTTTTCTTTTCATCAGAAAAGAGTGTCTTGGAACAGAACCAATCACATTTTCACCATCTTTGGTTTTTCCTCCATTTAAAAAAATTCAGCAATAGAAAGGAAACTCACTTTATTTTTTGAAAGACTGTGTAGAAAGGTCATAGATCAGAATCTTTGTAGTCAATTGTGGTCCCTCTCTCTATTAGTATTTTCATGAAAGTGTCTGTAGGTATCATTCACTAACTTGAATATTCAGGTCCTGTTCATGATGCTAATGCTGCTACAGTAGAGAAAACAGATGAGAGTCCCTGCCTTTCTTGAGTTTTCTAGCTAAGGGTAATTCTTGATAAGCAAAACCCCTTGAGCTTAGGAGTGAGAGAATATTTCCCATACTTCATGTGAAAGCAGGGACATCTATTTGTTTCCTATAACTCTTGATGGTTTGAGATATCTAATAAATACCTAAAACAAGAATTCAGATTGCAGTAGCAGTATAGTAAGCAAAAAAGGAAGGATCTTGTAGGCTGAACACACCTATTAGAGTGTGGGTAGAACTCTCTGGGTAGAACAGAGATGACAGGTTAAAAACTGGCTTGTCTAGATTAGCAATCAATGTCCACAAGGTCTAACAAGATAAAAGGGCAAGTTGCCTGCCACCCATACAGAAGGAAGTGACAGGGACCCTTGGTTCTAGTGGCATTCTTCAGACTTCACAAATGCAGCATCCACTCTCCTGCCTCAAACCCAATTATATAGATTTCGGTACTCTTTAGCTTCAAATCCAAATTTCATGCCAGTATAATATTCTAGACAGCAGATTTGGGAGGGAGGCTAACAATATATGACAGGGACTTACCTGTAAGGCAGAGGTTCAGCAAGAGAAAATTCAGTCCATCAGAATATGAGTTAGTTAGTATAAGATGGGCATGCTCTTAGAGAGATTAGAATGCTGGAAAAATTTATCATCACAGACTTGGCTTCAGAGAAACCAGAATTTACCAATTAGTCAAGTGGATATAATGTGGGAGTTTGGTCACAGTTAAATAATAGTCTAGACCTCAATATCAATATGGGACCAACAGTAAGACCAAGATTTCTGAGTCACTTAAATGAGATGTCATGATTTCACCTTGACAGCATCTGTTCATGTTTGTTAAATATGAAGGCTTCCAGGTCTTTACACAGAGATTCTGAATTTACTAAATCTGCTGCAGTGCTGAGACAGACTTGATTCTGTGGCACCTGCTTTAAGAATCAAGTTGTAGAAAACCAGTATGACTCTCATGGATCTCAAGGGAGGCTGCAACTCTTGTTTTAAACATTCCTTTAGATCTTTGTCTGGAATCTTCATCTCCACCTCATCTTTTTTTAGAACACAGCTGGATTGTAAGGGCAAGAGCAGATAGAATAAACTGTTCACTCTTTTCTATACTTCTTGTATTGTGCTTTAGCTCTAAGAACCCCTGAGTCAAAAGGTTGCTCATGAGCTTGGTAAAGAGCTTGACATAAACATGGACAGATTTATATTTATACTCAGAGAAGGTAGGATGATAAGTAACACCAGTTTATAATGAGATAATAGGGACTTACTTTCAGCAGGTTTTATTGCTTGCAAAATGTTTTTACTTACTATTTCATGTGATCCTTGCAGTCACCCACTAGGAGTACATATACCAGTAACAGAGTGGCCCCTTATAGAGTAATTCCAAGTTCATTCTTATCAAACTGGACTAGTTACTGAAGTATTTCTTTCATGTAACCATCAAGAACAAAATATCCTCCACCCTTCATTCCAGATTATACAGGTATCCAAAATTTTTGAGTCTTAGGAACTAGTCAGTAGGTGATGGAATGTGAAGGGCAACTCACAGACAACTAGGTTACCAATCCCCTTCTATTAGTTCCCTAGGCTTATTCCCCTTCCTACTGTGATGACTGTGTGCCATGTGAGTGCTAATAATCGTTTTTTTAAGTGGGGAATCATAAGCTCAGAGAGGTTAAGGTCGTACAACCAATAAATGGCAAAACTGGTTTTGAAATCCATCTCAAACTCCTCAAGTTTTCTGATTTTGAGAGTTTCAATTTTATGTAATTTCTAAATACAAATTATCACTGTCAGGATTCACTGAACCATTTTACTATATAACTTTATATACCCACACATGGCAATTACTGAGACACGTTGCAATTAGTTTATTTTGGCAGCTTATCATTTTGAGAATTTGGAAGCCATAGGTCACCATGCGTTAGGATTTTGGGTGGGTTCGAATTTAAATGAAAATCGGTTACATCTTTTAACCAAGAAATTTTTTTTTTACACATGCCTTCCTTCTCACTCTGCTTTTTTTATTTTTTCTTTTTCATATCCTTGTTGTCATTTTCAGTAACACACTCCGCCACTTTCCTTTCTTTATTTGAGCACTTTGTAGACATCAATAACAAGCCCTATTCCTCTCCCCCTGCTCTGTCCCTGGAAATGAGTATACAAGTCTGAGGATAAGAATTTGACTCCCCAAGAAAAAGGCAAAGCTCACAAGCTAACTGTAGAACTGAAACAAAGGCAGGGAGCAGGGACCCACCGAGAGTTGGATGAACTAAAAGGAATATGGTGAGAGTTCATGGGTGATATGATGGTGGAAAAACTGGGGACTGCAATGAGGAAAAAAATTTAATTAAAAAAAAAAAGAATGTGACTCCCAATAATACAATCATTACCAATTTCTCAGGTGCTCTGAGTGCCTAAGCAGAGAAGCACCCATTCCTCAGAGTGCATCTTTCTGCCTAGGAGCCAACAGCCAAAGCTGTGGCTCTTGTTTCTTGGAAACAGGTAGACTTTTCTAACTAGCAGCCTTCATTTTGCGGACTATCTGACTAAGGGCTACAAGAACAAGCATCTCCTCTAGTGATCAACTCTTGAACCGCTGTTATGGAATACCTTCATTAGGATTATGCCCAAACGAAGTTATAAAGGTTATTATTTTCATTATTTTCCTCTTTGTCAGTACACTAGTTGCTTAAATGTCAGTTGTAAATAGCTCTAGTGCTTTGCAAGCTGGTTCAGTTCTCAGCCCGAAGAAAAATCTGTCTCCTTAACACAGTCTGTGAGCTGTTCCTGCAGTTTCCCCATTTATAGATTCTGTATTAAAATGAAGAGTCAGTTTCTCCATCACTTCTAGGGAGGAAACTTAGTAGAGTTCTAGCACAGAATCAAATCTAGATACAAGTAGTTCATGCAAAGGATAGAAATAAAACCTTGGATAAATCAGAAAATTGGCCAAAAGAAATTTCTGTAAAGTCTTTATTTCTATTCTTAAGAGATGTTAGAATTTTTTAATGATTAGGTGATTTTTTTTCAATTCTGCTAATTAATTCAATACTCTTCTCTCCAGTGAAAATGTTTGTACTTTCTTTGGTGTTGACAGGAATAAGTAATTTTGCCTGTGATCTGGCAATGAGAAACTACAACGAAAATGGCAAGATTTTGTTTAAATTGATTCAGTCCATAAAGTTAAGCCCCTATAGTTTATGTGAACGATGTAACCAGATCTGGGTTTAAATCATCAATTCTAAAATTTGAAAACTACAAGGATTTGAATAATTCATTTTAATTTATCTGATTTTGTTTTTGTTTTTTGTCCATAAACTGATAACACTACTACTTAACACAAACATTGTTAGAGGATGAAGATTTTCTACATCAAACACCTAAAACAATACCTGTCCCAGAGAAAATTAATATTAGTTCCTTTCCTACTCTCAGACAGAATTCTCTTGAGTGGTTGGTGTAAAACAAACCAAAATATTCTACCAAATTGTCAAAGCAAGGGAACTACAAATGAGAAAATTTTGAACTTAACAGGAAATTATGTGATCATTACTTTAAATCTGTCACCCATTTGTTGTAAGATAAAGACTAGATGTAAAAATAATTCTAAATATCTGAATGTTTAAAAATATTAAAAATAGCAATATAGGGTTTTTTTTTAATTTTTCTTATTTTCATGGTGTCATTTAATGAAGGACTGGTTGTCAAGGCAAAGAATTCAACAATTCCTCATAAGATTGCCAGATGGCTACCCAAGAAAGAATCTCGGTTTCCTAACCCTGTGGTACCACATATGTGATTCCTTGGCCTTTCCCTGAATAAAGTATAAAACCAGGCTGAGAAGATATGACCTCAAAGACCATATTCATACAACCCAAAGGAGAATTACCAGACAATTACCTTTATTTTTCTTTTTTCTTCACATTGGTTTGTGTGATGGATTATAAAAGATATTCAAAGGGTCCCTGAAGGTAAGATAACCCACAGATAATTAGAGAAAAAAATAGGGACATCAATGGAGAATAGTATCTGTATTTTATATATATACATATATATGTTTGTGTGTATATATGTATTCCTGGAGCTCTGACTTGAGCCCTCCCTTTATCCCCTAGTTTCATCTATTCCCATGCACATGCACCAATCCTATAGCTGAAGCCCTCCTAAAGTAACCCATGAAAGTATAAATCTCTGCAGAAGGATAACCATAAAGCTCATAAATATGCATTATTTTTTTTCACTTGCTAGCAAAGAAATATACCACCAAAAAGGTAAGAGATTGCCATATGTGTCTCTGTACTGATCACTGGTTTCTCTTCTATCCTTGCATGAACTGGCCAAACCACTGGCAAGAAAACCTCTTCTGCCAGGGCTGGTCTGTGGCAGAGCTAAGGGATGGCCTCCTGGGTAGGGCCAAACAAAAGAAACCACCATCCATGCTCTTTTAAAAATTTTTAGAGCACCCAAATTTGTTTCTTATTTGTTGCTTTTTCCTCTTCCTAGTTCGAATACTATCTAAAGAACATAATTGCCTCTCTTTATCTCTTCAAGGAAATATCCTTCCCATTATGATATGTAGTAAGAAATTAAATACTTTGACTTCTTGCTTATGTTTACATTTTTCTTATGAAAACATGTACTCCAGGAGGTCATGGAATGCGTTTTATTCACCACTGCTATCCCATTACTTGAGTAAATACTTAGTAAACAGCTGTTGAATAAATGAAAGCATAAAAACTGAAATGTTTGTGTTATTAGGGTAGGAAAAGAAAACTGAAAAATGCCACTTGTAGACTACTAACTATGTGAGAGACACAAGTTAAGCACTGTACATGATTCATCTCTTAACTCTCTTTAATTTTTGCAGTTGCCTTATGAAGCATGTACTGTGAATTTTTTTATATAAGTCGAACAGCCAAGGCAAATGCACACATCTTAGTATTTCTTCTGAAAGGTCAAGAGGATAGAGTATGCCTAAGGTTTGGGCAGTAGCTGAAAACTACAGGCTTGGTGTGGATTTCTGAAATGGCACACTCTACATGATGCAGGATTTGAAGGGTTTTCCCACCTGAAAAATATCAGGGGGTCTTGGGAAGCAGTTGTTCTCAGCATTATCTCCAAGAAGGATTTACCAAACTTGACCAAGCTGCCACACTTCAACTGGGGAATATTTCCAGGAGACCTTCCTGATGTCTGTGAAGGGCTCCATAGTAAGCTATCTTCATCTATTAGTTGTAATCATGGTCAGAACGGAGATTAGTCTTGAATCTGAGTGTTATCCATCCAGTGCTCTCCTTGGTACCTGGAATTTGATGGGTTTTTCCAGCCTCATCGTAAAGGAGAATAAGAATTTCGTTTTTCAAAATCACGTGGTACACACATATTTATTAAGTACACACCTCCTGACATAGCACCTTGTGAGGTACAAATGGATGGCATTCATCTCTATTCATGTAAGTAAATGGGTGGAGTGTCTATGTTATCTCCACGGTCGTATGAAAGGGAAATTGAAGAACAGACTTCACTAAATGCTGCTCCCGCTGAGTATGGTGAGTTGACCCACGATCTTCAAAAAAGAAAATGAGGTGACAAGTTTCCTATTTCTAGAAGGAAAAATGGTTCCTCCAGAAGAACTGAAATGCGATAAAGTTTTAACTTATAGCACATCAACCTCCTGAAAGATTGCAGGTTGGATGACAACCAGGCCAGAAGTCAAAGAATCATTATTTGGTTTTTATTTAAATTCTTGGTGGGCTATGTGGGTTCCCCCCCACCCCAGGAATTTAATCAGAAACATTCCTGAAATAAAATTTGCTAAGCTTAGGAATGCAAAATGCCTTAAGGCTACACGGTCTAGTATAGTAGCCATAAGTCATGCATTATTTATTTACATTTAAATTAATTAAAATTAAAGACAATTAAAAAGTCACTTTCTCAATGATACTCACCATATCTGAAGTATCTAGTAATGGTATGCAGCTTCTGTGTTGGATAGAACATGTCCATCATCTCAGAAAGTTCTATTGGACAGTGGTGCTCTAAAGAATTCCTTTGTATTATCATGTTTAGTCATACAATTCCTTTCTCTTTCAACTTCCTCCACTCCCCTTCTCCTTTGGAAAGGAAATCTACACTCAGTTTCATGGGGCTGCTTTATCATCATTAGCAGCAAGAGTGACCATGACCTCCTGACCTAACCTGTCATCACAAAGATATCAATGACCCTATGTAACAAAGTAAAAAGGAAGGGTTTTAAAGAATGAATTTTAGTGACTGTGAAACTCATAGATAATATTAGGGGAGAAAACAGGATACAAAACAATATATACAATATTCCAGATTTATGTGTCTACATCTGTCCATAAATGAATTGTGGAGATAAAGATAAATTTTCTTTCTTTGTTGTACTGTTTAATAATTCCTATTGGTATAAATAATCCCCAATGTTTTTTATTACTTGAAAAATGAGTTTGTATTCAGAAAGAAAACATTCCTAAAACTGAGAAAAGGTGTAATAATTGCCCTTAATCTTTAGAAGGTGTGATTTAGGTACAAGTTTATCTGTAAATTCTCTCATTTTTGAAAACAAAGTAACTTCCAGAATGAGAAAAGAGTGATTTTATAACCATGTTCAGCAATTGATGTTTATTGCTAATTTAAGGTCATGTGGATGTTCTTCTGTTGTTGTAGATGTATGTGTTCTTGTTCCAACTGCATTGTCAGTCCTACAGATAATACCTAAGAGGTATTATCTTCTTTTCCTTTGGTCTCTCCAAGAGTACCTAGATTGACTAACTGACAAATTGGCTGACTTTGCCATTCGTGTTCTGTTTTATACCCATGAAGTGTGTTTAACATCTTGCTTCATTTTGCTTTGTGTCCAAGAGGTAGTGTTCCTTCCAAACTTACTATATGAGATCCAACAGCTGGAATACAGAAGTCATTCATCAGAAAATGAGTTAAGCTTTCTCTGTATTTATGTGTGTGGCAAAACCCTACTGGAATTTTTAAAAATTTCATTAGTTTGGGGAAATAGTACTGGGAAGAGGCTATGTTAAGACTCCTTGATTTGAGTGACCACAGCCATCCACACCAGTGTATTTGGCATCTCTAGTAATTGGCTTCTTGGAGGTAGAGATTGAATAAAAAGGATTTTCTTTCCCTAAATTGGCTGTGAGAGTGATAAAGCATGCTTGTGGGGCCATTCTGTTTCAACTGTTTCTCACTTTAGCCAAGACACACACAGGCAGGAATTACAGTCCACTCTGCCTTCTCACTCAGACCAGATAAACAGGGGATCTGAGAGTTGGAGTCCATAATGTTGGGTTTAATGTTTGACTTCACTGGTATGTTTCATTGTATCACAATTTTTTTTTTATCCTTTTACACTTCATAACACTGAAGTGTGGACTGCAGCCATGTGACATTTCTATTCTCCTTTGGAAGTGTGAGAGTTGTAGGAGAATGAATTGGTTGTCACAAAAAAGCCAGTGAAAGTCTTTATCACTGTACCTCACATACATGAGTGATTAAAGGTCTTACCTGGGGAGTTGTGGCAGTATTGTCTGTTGTTTTTAGAAAGGTATTTTCACACTGAGGAATGCTATCAGAAAATTTATGGGTGACAAAATTAAGCAGATCCTCCTTAGGAAATATAAATTAGCAGTGTGCTTAGGAGAACATAACATTCTAATAAATCAATGCTGACATGGTAATGTTTTCCTCCTCATAGAGATGTCATGTTTATCTGTTTCTGGCTACCAGTCACCTAATACCATAAAAATACACATCCCAGGATCCTTATATCCATTTAGACTTGTTGCTGTTTTGAACGATAAGTGGATAAATTAAAATATCAAAATGTGTATCAGTTAGTCCAGACTCTAGAAACCAGCATGGACAAGAGGGATATAGCACAGGTCTCCAGAGGTACCAGAAGTTTTGCAGAGTAGTCTGCCTGTATGGAAAATGGGATATGTCATGTGCCTGCCTTGTCCATTTTTACATTTGGTTATTACTGAGCAATTTACTTGTTACCTTTCAGATTTCATTTCTCTCAATAAACATTTTATTTTGAGAACCACATGATTATAAAATATTTTCACTTTGACTCATAGTAAGCATAGTAAATGTATAAATTATATTAAATGTTTATATATTACCTAATTATATAATATATGGATACTAATTTATTTAATTTCCAAAGGTTCAGTGAGGTATCAGTTGTACTTTTAACCCCATTTCCAAATTATAAAACAGTGCCACTGAGAGGTTACAGCAATTTACCTTGATATATAGTCAGTAGATGGCTAAGCTAGAATTTGAACCCAGGATTTCTGCCTCCAGAAATCTGTCTGGTACACAGGCTGGCACATAAGTTAGTTAATCACCAAATTGTTTTGTATTTTGCTTTATTTCCAAATGAATCTTATCCCGGCCTTTACATATTATTAAAATGCCTTGAAAATAATGTATTAATGGCTACTTATATTTCCATCATGTAAATATAAACCATTTGCTTAACTATTCTTTTTTTTTTTTTTCACTGCAAGTTTTTTAAACTTTAATATTTTATATATTATCAATGATTATAGGTGACTTACATTTATAATATAGTTTTGCTTTAAAACTTTAAAAAAACAAGCATACACTACTTCATAGTCAGAAATCCTGTGTGTATATATTTTTAACTACATGAAAAATTTAGTATGTGAAATTGGTCACAGTTTTCAATGAATGGATCAGCAGAATACCCTGATTCCATTTAGAAGATAGCAAGTGTATTCTCTTTCTGTTGTAGAGAAAAACATCATTCTTATCATTTTTGGTATAGAAAAAGCACAGATATCACTATGCCCACAGTATGTTCCTGGATTTGGTTTATGCTGCATAATACCTGGGTAGAGCAACCAAGCTTATTTTTTTTTTTTAATGTCTATTTTTTTTTTATTTTTTTAATATTTTATTTTTTTTTACTTTGTTATACATATTTTTTTAAATTAATTAATTTATTTATTTTACCAGGATTCACCCCCCCCACCCTCCCTGACCATTCCCCCTCTGTCCCGCCCCCCCACTCCGAGTTGTAACCATTTGGTGTCTGTCTTTATCTTTTTAACTATTCTTTATCATTGACTGTTTGTTTGGCTCTTCAGTTTTCTACTATGGCTGCTAGCATTGTGATATCTATCTATGTGCAGAAATTTTTTTGTTCTTTGGAATATACTTTTAGGACACATTCTTGGTGGTGAAATTCCCATGCCCAAAATTTACAAATAATTAGAGTTTCCGGTAGAGCTTATCAAATTGTTTTCCAGGAAGTTTACACTTTTTTAATGTCTGCAACATTGTCTAGAATAACTTTCTTCAGCATTCTCAGTCCAGCATGATTTTTAGAAATCTTAATTAATGTGATAATCAGAATATGGTATTTTATTGTTTTGATTTTTTTTCTTCTTTGGTGGCAAGAAAATTGGCATTTTGTCCAATTGGTTGATCAATTATTTGAGCATTTTGAGTAGCCTGTTAATATCTTTACTTGTCTCCAGAGGTTATGCAAAAGTCCTTGGGGATTAAAAAGCAAAAACAAACAAAAAAATACCCACAATAATTTTCTATTCTTTTATTTAATTTGAATTTCCTTAGGTACTTTTTTAGTCTATATCATTAATTTTTAATCTTCCTCTGAAATCTTATATGGATTTTTCTCTTGATTCTACATAAAATATACTATTATTTACTTACAAAGAATATTGTTTTGTTTTATATTATGAGTGTATTCCATGCATAAATCTGCATTGACCCCTGGGTCTTGGAACATAAATTTTAGAGAGCCAGCCTGACTTTGTGAACAGAAAAGCATACACTCTTTGGTTCCATACAACCATAAAACAGGCCACCAAGCAAGGGTAATCAGAGAAGTTAAGTGGGCTACCTTGAAGGATGTATCTAGTTGTACTTACAGAGAACTAAAAAGACCCCCAAATAATGACTCCACTGCCTGTTAATGGTAGTAAGCTTCTTTAACCAGACATAAAAACTTCCAGTGCTAAAAATGAGCAGTTCTCATGGAGAAAGATACATGAGGCTAGGGACCCAAAGTTCATGAACTAGTTCTGTTTCTCCATCAGTATATTTATGGAAAGAACCCTGATGCACTCTTCTGCTAACTCTTTTTCTTTCCCTCCAGAATCAGTAGTGACATCAATGATAACTGGCATGTATAAAGTACTTTTCAGTGTTGTATATGTATTTCTGTATCCAGTGACTCACTTTATCTTCATAAGAACTCATGAGATAGACAGTAGCATTCATATTTTACAGTTGAGAAAACGGAGAGAAAAAAAATGGAGAGAGATTGCAGGAGCTACAACTCTCCCTTCAATAAAGTCTCAAATGAGAACTTCATTATTGTATTTTTAAAAGTACATTATACTAGAAGGAAATAATCCATTGACTTAAATTTATTTAAAAAAAAGAAAGACAAGTGTCATTGAAGGTGTCTAGGATCGTAGAAAAGGACCCCAAGGAAAACTCCATTAAATGAAAAATATTGAAAGAGATCAATGTCATAAGATTAGCAAAATGTTGATGATCATTTTCAAATATTAAGAAGCCTCTCCTCTATGTCCTTGTTACATTATTTGTTCACTTCCAGTGTCTCCATTCACTGCAAATTCAATAATAATAACTATGCAAAGTCAAAAGGAGAAAGACAAATACCAGAGTGTGTCACTTATACGTGCATTATAGAGAAACCAAAGATCAGATAAGGTCAAACTCAAAAGCTAACCCTTGAAAACAGACTACAGAACAGAGACATTCAGAGTGGGAGTGGCAGGGGGAGGGACAAGTGGGAAAGGAGCACAGTGGACGATGGTGGTGCGCTCGGGGTACATAGGTGGTAAAAGCACCGAAGGGGCAGATCCTCTACTTCCGAAACACAAACAACAATGAAAACCAAGGTTGTCTCAATCAAAGCCTCAGTAATAATAATAAGCTGTAAACTGCAGTGCATCCAACTGTGGGATGCTATGTATTTATCAGAAGAATGAGGAGGCTTAAGTGTATGTGAATTTATCTGTTAGAACAGTTGGCTGGGTAGATTTTGCATTTTTTAAGGCGAATTTTGTTTTGAGGCCTTTTCCAAATTTTTACCAAATATGAACATAGAATACAATATAAGATAAAGGAAGGAAAGCAAGATGCCCTTGAAACTTATGAGAGAACCTGGGGTAGGACTATCTACTGAAAGTTAGGCCTTCAGTGTCTAGAATCTTTGGAGAGTCTGGCAAAGGTGAGACATCCTTTGGCTTCAGGCCTTAGAACAGGAAATAAAAAATATAAGGCGTCAACAAATTTTGGAAGCTCCTTCCGGTAGATGAGCTTCTGCCAAAACAGTGCTTTACCACACTTGATCTTAGCCAAAAGGCCAAGAAGCAGCGATAACAGTGCTTTTCCAAATGCTTGCTCAGTAGGTTTTACAGGTGAGTCCAAAGGTTCACATGAAGTTTGGTCCCATGATGACAGGCTGAATGAGGGTCTAGCCGCATTGGAATGATCTTCAGAATTTATACCCTGAAGAAACTCAACACCTTGTTTGCATTTCAGGGTTTTATGGACAGCTGCAGACATTTTGTCCCCCCCATTACCCTGACTCCCAGAGAGCCATGCCGCCCAGCAGTTCCTGCAGCGTGGTGCCGACCTTCGAGGACTGTCTGGTCCCCACATCCATGGGCCAAGCTGGCTTTGACGTTTTTCACAAAGCCTTCTCTACTCACTCGGGCATTACAGGTGTGTTGGTGTCTGTGAATTAGAAACTCGGGCTGAGAGATGAGACCAGGTGGGTTTCCTGTGAGCTGCCTGGGCTAAGCTTGACCCAGCACAATCGTATCAGGTGCTGTTGAGCTTACTGCTAAGATATGTCTTCTTCATCTTTCTCTCCAGCTCTCCTCCAGCCTTACTTCCACCAACCCACTTCAGGAGCCATCATATCTCTCCCAGACTATGACAGAAACCTTCCAACAAGTCTCCCTGGGAGAAATCCTTACCTTAGCTGTGATGAGTATCGCCTTTCAAAAATGAAAGCTAAAATTAGCCATGTCCCTACTCAAATGATGTGTAGTTTTCAGCTACCTATAGAATAAACCCTACTCTTTTTGACACAATATTTACAAGTTAAGCCAGATCAAATTTTCTATACCTGCCCTCACCTATGTCTCCCTACATGCCCTGCATCTATGAGCTTTGCTAACACACTTAACCTCAACTACCCCCTCCTCTGTTTTTGTTCTTTCTTGCTTGCTTTCTGGAATGTTGTTTTCTTCTCCATCTGTGAGAATCCCTTCTTTTTTTATGAACTTTATTACCGTCTTCTTTGTGAGACCTGCCTCTTCCTTCCCTAATACTCTTTACTTTCATTTCAACTTAGCCCATATTTTGTGTTCAGGCTTCTTCCTGAGAACAGCTATCCACAGAAGCACCTAGCCCAGAGTGGTTGCGTCCTTAATTCCCAGTCCACAATAGCTACACTACTGGGTGGGTATGACTAGGTAGGTGTTACTGACGTCTTCTATTCACTCTCTTTCAGTGTATGATTTGCCTTCGGGTTCCTCAAGCCTCTTTGGGGAGTCTCTTCGCAGCGGGCCTGAAGATGCCACATTCTTGCAGATTAGTGCTGTGGACCGCTGTCCTAGCCAGCTCTCCTCTGTTTATACTGAAGGCTAAACGTTCCCTGGTCTCTACTACCACTGGAATCCAGAACCCTTTTACTGCTTGCCACCTTTTATTTTCACACTCTGACGGACTGCATGAAATACAGTCATCAACCCAATCAATGGAAACAGCAAAATCAAAGATACTTTTTGGAAAGCTGGACTGGATGGTAGAACTAAGCTTGCAGGAATGTATTCGGCAGCTCCTTCTTTCTGGGTTTGCTGCATCATGTGACTAGCAAGACTGTCTTTTCATAAATGAATGTAGTCTCACTCTACTGGACACCTGTTACATCCTGGCTGTCAATCATGAAAGGACACTGATAAAATGATGTGCATGTGAAAATTCAGTTAGGGAATCACCCTCACTGAAACTCCAAATGGGGAAGGACAACCGAAAATTCCAGGAACACAGTGAACTATGTTGTCCAGTGCTTTTCTTCCTTGCTGCTGGTCCAGGCAACACCAGGCACAAGAAGGAAAATTCATATCCAAAGCCCACCATGAAGTCAACTCAGAGAAGTTTGGCTTTCCCAGTATAGCCTGGCATTCCAGTGAGCTGGCTGCCTCTCCACTCTTAGATATCCCCATGCTACCCATTGCTTTCTTTGTTTTTCCAAAAGTGAAATAAGAAGGTTCTGTCAACCACAGTCTTTTGAAAAGCACTACGACTTGTTTTATGTTGCAGCAACTATCTTAGTCTTTTCATCTGAAAGGCTTGTTATTTACATCTACTTAAAAGGAAGAAAAATATTTAGAGGTCTGTCCTTTGGATAAACATTAATCTCCCAGCTACATACATTTCATCACAGCTGTAATTCTGCCTTACAACCCCAGCACCACTCCAATCCCACCCCTCTCAGTACCCATGAGCATCCCTGGAATGTTGGGTCTGCTTTTAGCAAAGGCTACCTGAGGGAAATGGGTGGACACACCCCTTCCCTGTGCTAGAGCAGGAACCCTTGTAGGTTGACTGTTCAGCAACTCCACCTCTAAGACCTTATTCAGAGGAAAAGGCCACTTGACTGGCTTATACATCGCCTCCACTCTGGTGCTCTGCCCAGAGACATGTTAGAAAATATGAGAACAGAGATACACTGAGTCGAATTCCTGGGATCTCTTAGAAAACCAAGTAAGAGATGCCCAATGACCAGTAATTTTACACAGCCTCACCTCCATTAGGGTATCTGTTCATCTCTCTGTCTGTCTCTTCCCTATGCTTCATTTCTTCTGTTTTTTGCACTGTTTTCACCCTCTTCCTACTACAGTTTAGGCTTGCCCACCATTGCCTGATCATCTACTCTTTGCAAGGTCTGATTTGAGGCAGGTAGAGAGAACAGTTCTGGAAAGATGGGCAGAAGAGGGTAAACTTTTTTCTGAAACACTGGCTTGAGAGCCTGGAATTTTCACAGAGCTTTTGGATTTGATATCACCTAACTAGGAAGCCATTTTGTGTGTCACCTTTGCAACACTATTAAAAAACTCCTGAGTCCTGTGACATAGGCTGTAAAAATTACCCAGATGACAAAGACAGCCATGAAATTCTGACATTCTAGTACTGTCACATTACATGATCTCTTTTTCATCCTTAAAAAGGTTTTCTGAGCAAAAATAAAACTGCTGTTTGTCACACTCAGATCATTATAATTTTCAACAAGACAATTAAATAGCTTGGTGTCAGACTTGGGATCCAGTGACAGTTTGTATCCTGACAAACAAGTCCATCCCATCTGGCTGCAGTCAGTAGTGTTGGGCCTGTTTCTGGACTTCATTCCAACATGCACTAGAATAAGGTGAAGAAAGACCCAAGTATGGGTTCTGCTTTGCAGTGCACTCAACAACCTAGTTTCTTTGACTAGTCAGCTCTGATCTGAGAAAAGACATCCAAGTCTGCAAAAAAGATGAGTTATTCATTTTACAAAAATCTGCTCTGTTTTATGAAAAGATACTCAGCAGGTATCTTTCCCAAATGAGCCGCCAAGCTGCATGTTAAGTCCTACCCTTCTTGCTGATTTTGTGTGGGTCTTGTCATTTGACCTAAACAAGGACACATGCATGTTAACACTGGTATTGTCCTTTGTCAACCCATGGGAAGAAAGGAATATCAGAGATGATCTTTAGTGACAGTCTCTCCAGTCCTAAATACCAGAGTCTTTCCAAGGAACTCAAAACACATTTCATTTGTGTCATGAGGAGAAAAAAAGGCAAAAAAGGTAAGGTTGTTTTTGAAGTTAATGTTGTCAGTCCTACTTTCTGGCTATATTAATTCAAAGTGGGAAAGGGGGCGGAGAAGAAAGCCAGAAACTGCATTTCAGCAAATTGGGATGTCACATCCCTCTCTACTCTGAAACTGGAGGAGCTATCCGTCTCTGATCATAATGTGGCCTCTCACAGTGGCGTAGCGCTGCCCCTCCATTGCCTCAGTGTAGGTGAAAGAGTTAGGAGGTGTTGGCCACCTACCTACAAGGCCACCTTCCTCTGCAGGAATTCAGGCTGGATCCTGAGGGGCATTCATGTTAGCAGAGGAAGTGCGTAGGAGACAGGATGCAGTGCAATGGAAAGGCACATGCTCCCTACTGCTCAGTGTATCCAGGTGCAGGTTTGAGCTAGGGTCGTACATCATGACACACTCAAGTTCCTTCTAGACTGCGTATACTGTCTTTAGATTCCAGAAACTCCCCTCACCTGTCCTTTACTTGCTTTCACGTTGCAGAAGATTTTTATATGCTTTCATGATTATGTTTGAAGCACCAAAAGTGGAAACTCCCCCAAATCATTCCCTGCCATTTCCTAGCCTTTTTAGCCTAATATGGTAAATATCTAAACAGAGATTGTCATTGTCATCCCCTTTTAAAAACAAAAACAAACAAAAATGAAAAACCTGGTGCTTGTGAAAATATACCCCAAAGCAAATTATTCTATTCCATTAAAAAAAAAAATCAGTACGCCTAGAGCATTTTATTTGCTGCATTGTCTTAATTCCCTAAAGAGACTGCATGAAAATGTCAGTTGTAATTTAGTCACTGATTAGCTGTTAAATATTATTTAAATATTTACCAGTCTGTAGGGTATCTCCCTTTTCCTGTGTCTCCCCCAAATTACTAGGTGATTCTAAAATGGATAAAAGTGGATCACACACAGTTACTACCAATAACAGAGTGTAGTTCTGTTGTCTTTTAAAATTGTCTCATGTTAAGCACACTAGTGTACTAAGATGGAGGTAGACATTCACTATCCCTAGCCAAAAACCTTGAGTTCTCAGTTTTCTTGAAGTATTGGGGATAGTGGTTGTAAATGTTCAGTTTAATTATTTGCTATCTTATTTGACTGTTTTGACCACATCATTTTATAGCAGCATTTATAATGGCACTTTTTGTTGATGATGTGGAATTTTTGCAGTCACATTTTTTTTTTTTTTTGCAATGAGTGAAGCAAAAAAAAGTAGTCATTGGAGAAATGGCTAGTGTAAAAAAGAAGAGATTCCTTTTGTACAGACAGCAGAACATCCTGTGTAATGTTGCTGACATAAAGCACTTTGGGGGGAAAAAGTGGAAATCTGTTTTCCATAAATCAAACAGACCCTTGTACATAGTTATATACACTCACGTAGAGAAATGAACTGCATATATCATACTGGATATGGGGCCGATTTTACTCTAGGGGCACATCTGGTGCTTATTGTCATAAATCTTTTAAAGAATTAGGTACACTTTTTTTCTATTAATATGTATAGTTTTGTGATTTGTCACAGTTATGTTTCATATAATCATAAGTTATTTTGTCTTGTTTCATGAAGTCCTTTTTTTATGTCAAAAGTAAAATGAAGGGATTGTGCACTTGGTACAGAATAAAACTGGAACTAGGGGATACACCCGCCTGCCTGAAATACTCCTTTATTTAGCATGTTGTTTTAAAACACAATGGCAAGACTGCTTTTTGTTTGTTTGTTTTATTATTTTGTTTTGTTTTACCATCAGTCTCCTGCATATTGGGATGGTAATTATAATTAAAAGCAGATGGGGGTGGGGGAGGGAATGTCTAAGGCCAGCTTTAAAATGCCGCATTGCTTTGGGCCAGAGCTGCAGCCTGGATTTAATTATAGATATGAGGACGAAATGGCAGTAAAAATGAATGTGTCCCTGAATCCTTTACATGTTGGGAGTGTCCATAAATAAAACATGAAGTTTTATTTCATCAGATTTAATTAAAGCTTTTATACATGTTTTATTGGTTATTCTATTAATCCGCTTCACAAACTGGATAAATGTGTGCTAGGGTTTGGGGTTTATTTGTGCCTTTTCATTGTGCTACATCATGTTGCAGAAATGCCTCTAATACTTGGTCTTCCAGGTGATGGGGTTTTGCAGACTGGCCATTGGAGAAATGGGCCTTTTCTGGTCTGATTCCTAATGCCCTTTATAGAAAAAGCAGTGTCAGCTTCCTGTGAGCTGAAACCAGAACCTTTAAAGTTCTCTCATTTCCCGAAGAAGAAAGTGGCAGTTATCTTTCTCTGGTCCCCTGTACTGTGTACTCTGCTCTAAAGAGGGCCACCTGACCTGATGAACTTCCTTCCTCTGCTCTCTTCCACAAGGGATGGGAGAGGGTGTTCAGTACATTCTCACACCTGGATGGCCTGTTAACATTCAGAAGATAGAACGACATTATCTCGAGGGTCATTTTAGATCAACTGTTTTCTTGCTGTGTCTTTTAAGATATAAATTATATAAGTGAAGATACAAAGTGGAAACATTATAGTTCCTATGCCCCTTTCTGACTCTTCAAGGTGTGGGGTTGGGGCAGGCAGCAGACCCTTGTGATTCATGGTTTGAATACAGGAATGGTGCTGACTGGGGGAAAAAAAAAAAAAAAAGCAAACTTCCCTGCTCCCTAAAAGGAGATAGTTGGTGGGAGTGTCCTTTGGTCCACTCCAAAACTTCTTTGCAGGACAGTTTGGCATTAAATGGTAGAGCTGAAGATAAATATAACTATGAGATTCATCAACCCCACTCCTCTTTCAAGAGACTTATAAGTCAATGACAATTTAGTTGTGCGATCTTCATAGCATTACTATTCACAGTGGCCAAAAACTGGACACACCCCCAACTCTCTGTCAACAGTAAAATGAATTAAATGGATGGTACGAAAGTAATGTAGTGAAGAAGCAGTGACAGAACTACTACCACACTCACCAACAGAGCTGAGTCTCCCCAACTATGCTGAGAAAAAGAAGTGAATATACATATAGCACCTGTCTATCTACAGTTCAAAAATAAAGTTCAATTTCAGAGTTTAGGTGGAAGGAGTATAAAGAATAGTGGGGAAGAGATTATCACAGAAGTTTAGATACTGATTAAGTCTTGTCAGGAGGACTTCTAGGGTGCTCACCAACACTATTTTATTTCTTGACCCATGCATTAAATTAATTAGTTATTTACTTTTCACTATTAAGCTACACATATAAAATTACAGATTTTAGTTCAAATACCAGAGAAAGCTGAGTCTAACATCTCCTGCTCCAGAGAACTGCAAATTCTTTCATCAAAGGCCCAGATAGCACATAATTTAGACTGTCTCAACCACTCAGTTCTGCTGTTGTAGCTCAAAAGTACTATAGACAAGATGCAAACAATGGGTGTGGCTGTATTCCAATAAAATTTTATTTATGGATACAAATTTGAATTTTACATAATTTTCAGATGTCATGGGATAATTTTCTCTTGATTTTTTCGACTATTTAAATTTTTTTTTAATTTCTAATGTCACAGTCTGTACAACAAACATAAAAAGTACCGAACAGAAGTTGTTCTCAGACCATAGTTTAACCCTGGTCAACTGACAGCATTTTTCCACAGTCCTTCCCAGAAATATTCACCCAAAGAAAAGCACAGTTAGAAGTCCTTCTGCTTATTCCTCTGCAACACTGGGTCCTGTTCCTAGAGCAAATTCATGAGTTCTATTGATTAAGCTTTTCTTTGTTTGGATTCTGGGTTCTGCTCCCCGGGATACAGATGAATGCTTCAAGCCTGGAGTGCCATTCGACTTTATCTCTGGATTTGAAGTTTTTAATAAAAGGAACTGGGCACAGAGAGATCTGTTCGAATTGGAAAATGAGCACCCATTCTTTCCAAGCTAACCAAATATTTGCTAGATCTTGGCAGCCAGAGCCAACCTTTTCCTCTGAAATGCTGAGAGGTTGAAGTAACGGGAGACTTCATTTTTCACAGGCCAGAGCTCTTATGAGTTGAAGCTGCCTCTCAAAACCTGCAGGGTTCTCAGGGAGAGAAGAGTTGGGATTTTATGTTCAAAGACTCCACTGAGAAATGGTTGGAGTGGAGTCAGGGATGCTGACAGAGCTAACATACCCCCTCCCCACAGGAGAAGAGCAGTTTAGTCCTTCAGAGCACCTTCTCTGACCCCTGGCTTCTCATAATGTCTAGTTCCCTAATTGTCAAACTTGGGGGCCTGTCAGTGTTGCTTCCTGCTGCTCACACTTAGGAGTGAGACTGAATTCACACGGGTACAAGAATATGGCTCTCTACCTCTCTTGTAGTAAAGTTGGTAGTTTCCAAAATGTGATTATTTATGAATCCTGGGCCCTTTGTTAAATATTAGCTTGGACTAAATCCTCTTCAGCAGGTCTTCCTGGTTGTTTCACATGCTTGGGTTTGTGCATTATGTATGGTTCTGATAGTAAAGCTGCCGGGAACACAGTATCTTGGGTAAAATACCCTAAATTTTATGGAGCGTTTAACCAGGAAAAACCATAGAGCACGTCCAGTCCAACCTTGTTTCACACAGAGGAAGAAATTGAGGCTGTTTCATTTATTCCATTTGTTCATTTCACTCATTCAACATTTATTGTGTAAGATAGAGAGAGGTAGAGATCTATCTTATCTCACAGAGCTAGCCACAGGGGATTCTAGGAATCCTCTAGCCAAGAACACTGCCTAGGGCTGCTGAATGCACACCCCATAGCTAGAGTTCTAATGTTAGGGGTAAGATGAAAGCATCTGCATTTTTAATAAGCTCTCCAGGTGGTTGTTTGTATAAACAGTGAAGTTGAGGAGGCAACCCTTTTAACAGGGCAACACTGTAATAAGCTCTAAGCAGAGTGACTTCCAACCGGAGGTCTATGGAAACAGGAGAGTGGTAAATGTTTCCTGAGGGGAAGGGATGCCTGAACTGGCTCTGATGGTTAAATCTTAAAGAATCAGAGGAAGGGTGGACTAGGTAGGAAACAGAGCAAGTATGGGCAACACCACCAGAAGAAACTTAACATACCAGGGTCACCTAAGAAACTCATTGGAAAGTCGAAGATGGTGCCATCTCTAGACATTCTCGGTAATTCTACACTGTCCCTGAGCTACAATCCTTCCTATGTTACTTATGTCAAACTAGTTTGCAGAATGGCTGATCAAAGGTTTATAGAAGGTTTTTGTTGTTATTCACTTTAAAACTCTCAGAGCCATTATGAGCTAAAGTATATTGTGTCTCTCTAAGATGATGAAGTCAACATCAAGCCTGACGTCCACATTGTGTTATGGAAGTGTATTTGTTAAGAGCAAAGACTAGACTTTAATTAACAGTTTATTATCTATCTCTAGAATTTGGCAATATTTAGTCTGTGGGCCTGCATTTACAGGAGGTCTATCAATGTTAGAAGCACGTCTGGGACCATCCTTGTAGACCAGACCCCAAAGTACCAGTAGAAAGGTGTGTAGTGGAGATGCTAAAGCCATGGAAATTCTTTAAGGAGTATCACAGCATCAGCAAATATCTTGACAGTTGCCAGACAGCAAATGGTGTGCAATGCAAACATTTGTTGTAGTTTGATACTTTTTAAAACAAAATGATGCATTGTTATTTCTAATCCAAGAGCTTCCTGACTTGGCTGTGCTTTTCAGTCCAACGTGAACATCTGTAGAACATGTTCCTGGGTATGATACAGGGAACATCTGTACAGCTCAATCCTTTGTGTTGCCCATGTATATAGCGTGACCCATTTTACTGAAGAGTTGCTTCATGGAATGCCCCTTACCCCCTCCTATACATCTGCATGGCATATTAAGCCATCTCCCTGGAGTATTGTGGGGCACATCTGTGTAGACCAACCGCACAGCTGGGTCTTCTATCATCACTCCAAGTCATTCTCAGCCTGGTACCCTATGCTTACTTGTGCTTAGACTTTTAAATGACCAGATTTCTGTCCCCAGAAAAGGTTTATGTCTGAAGTTAAGGATCCATGATTGAAGAGACCCATTTTCACTCCAGGCCCCTGTGATTGCCTGAGAAATCCAGCGCTCATTCACTGCATGCTATCCTGTGAATATCAGAGAACGCAATTCTGATATCACAGAAATTCCAAGATACAGAATCAGTTATCTAATTATCCAAGGTAACAGCCAGTAATGGCATCAACCAGAACAAGATGTCTAGTTGTTTCCTCTGTTACCACTTTCTTCTATCCTACTTCATCTAGGATTCTAGCCCTTATCAAAACCTGCTCTCTTTTCAATAGACTTTAGGCTGCCTGGCTGAGCTCTGATTTTTTTTTTTTTTTTTTTGGCTTGAGATTGCTGCTGCTCAGTTATGCAAATTACTCTATGACAAAAGCATCCTGGTAAGATGTAAAGAACACAGGTCTGAGTGTCCGGAGACTAGACTCTAGTTGCTTATTATGACCAAGTCACTGCTGACTAGACATTGAGCTTAAGAGTGACCTTGGGAACCACTCTATATCATCATTTAAAGTTTTTGACAACACTGACCTTCAGTTTCTTCGTTTATTCAACAAGGACCACCCCTGAATGACAGGTTCTTGAAGAAATTAGTTGCCTATCACATGGATGACCCTTAATGTTGATTTCCCTTTACCAACTGAAGTTCAAGAAACTGAAACAAAAGCTTCTGATAGCTCTGATATGCACTTATGCTTTCACTTGACTTTCTATCCCAGAATTTTCTCTAGGATCCATGATTGATTTTCCTCTTGGATCATGTCTCTCCTCAGCACAATGTGTTCATTGCAAAGTTTCCTATGAAATATCCCTCACCTTCCCAGGCTTTAAAGGGTCTTGCAGCTAGTCAGTCTACCTAGAAGTTGGAGCAATAGTTATTTACCAAGAAGATGCACCCAGGAGGAAGTTGTGACTAGACTGGCTTCTTCCTGGGAGAAATTCCAGGCGAGTCTGGGAATCAGTGGAACATGCCATTAAAGTATGGGAACCAGAGTGATCATGCAGGCTGGAGAGTCTCTACCCAAAGAAGCTGCAGCTATCCCAAACAGTGTCAGGTTCCTCTTTTGTTCTTTCCATGATCTGAAACCTCAAGGAATGGTGCAGCAGGTCAGGGGAGGGGAGGTAAACAGAAACTGTAGAGAGTAAAAGAAAGATTCTGCAAAGACCAAGTAGCTACTCTTGTTTGTAAGTAATTGAAAACAACCTGAGTTTGCCTGAATCCTGAGGAGAAAGTTATTGAAAGATCCAGTGTGCAAATGTAGGGCCATAATAAGAACAGGCCTGGTGGTTCTGTTCTTCTGTCTCTTTAGATCTACCTCATCTGTTTCTCTGATCCATGTAATTGGCAAATGACAATCATACCACATTCCAAGGCATATGCCTTACCAGCATCAAGAAAGACAGTAAATCAGTCAGTGGCTCTCTGTACACTCTGTACACTAGGTATGAATAGATATCAAGGTAGACAATATAGCTGTAGATGGACCCAGAGATGTGTATATATATTTGCTTAATCTGAACTTCAGTCACACAAAGAAGAATTCAGAAGGTGCCTATTTTGGTTGGCATGTGGTATTTTAACTAAGTAGAATCCCCAAATGAGTGAAGGGTCAATTAAGAGATCCTGTTTGGTACTAAAAGGTATATGCATAGCAGCCAACAAGATAAGTCTGTATGAAACCCAGAATCATGACACTAACTTCAAAAGGAGGCCAGTATTTCCAGGATTTAAATGTAATGAACAGTGACTCTTCACCAAAAGGAACTTTATACTACTTGATTATTATGGCCAGGCCTATGTCAGAGCTCTTATTACCATGAGTTTTTGCTGCAAGTTGAAAAGTTTAACTCAAAACTGCCCATGTTTGTATGACATCCACTGTGGTCAAACAGAAGTAAGTTTCCTTCAGACAGTAAGTATGGGAAATCTGGATGCCTCCCTTGAACACAGCATAGATCTCAGAAATTGAACTCACATGGTGTCATTCAGGCCAGACTTCTCTGTATAATACTGAGTTCTTTAACAAAATCAGGGATTTATGACAAATGAAAAATAGATTTTCAAGGAAAGGGTGAACCTACAACCTGTAACACTTCCATCTAATTTGTCGCATCTGTACATACACACATACACAAGCAGCCAAAACATAAAGTGAGTTTATTTAGTCTTTTTGTGCTTCAATTAAGAAGCAAGTGATGATCTTAACCATAGTGTCCAAGAGAACAGTCTCTCTGTGGCTGTCGTTAGTATTATGGTAGCTCATGCAGGTTGGTTTGTGTCTTGATGCCACGTCTTGACTCTTCTTTGTCTATGTATTTATCCTAAAGTTTTTAAAAATTCTGTCTTTACCAGAAGGTCTTTATAGAAGGTTCTAGTCCCCGCAGCTGTTCCTCTACAAAGTAAGGTTTTGATTGTTCTCTCATAACTCTCTCTTGGACATACCAGGTCTGTACTTTTACCTTGACAATGGCTATCTCTGTGGAGCTAACATTCCCAGAGGGACAATGCAAGGACAGTTATTGGTTCGGATGGAAGAAGTCTTCTGCTTCCAGAATTCTGCTGTTCAGTTATTTAATCAAAGGTTAGCAAATATTTATGGGAACTTGTAGACCAAACACTCTGAACACAATCTTACTTCTTGCGGTAGTTCCTTAATACTCAGTTCTCCCCTTCAAAAATAGATAAAATTGCTAAAAGAAGAAATTACTTAAAGGGAGAAAGATGTTGAGGAGAGAGAAAGAAACTTACTGTGGATGACTAGACTCTATTCTCTATACTCTACCTTGTCTATCTAATTATAGTTTACAACGGAAGAGTCGTTGAACTTAAGGGTACTGTATCAAACTACTAATACTTATATCCTGGTCATTATTTATTTTCTCTAGTGGGATTAGAAGTGGGTAATCCCACTTCACTGGGAGGGTAAAAATTTAAAAGACAAAAATATATGATAATAGTAAAAGAAGAATGAGGGATAACTAAGCTTTGTTCTCATTATAATCTGTATAAGTTTTCTTTTATTTTTTGAGATAGATAAGGTACCTCTGACAAATGCTCCTCCATTGCCTTTGTAATTACTATTTTAAAGTTGGTGACAAGGGATGTGTGTGTGTGTATGAGTGTGTGTGTTTTGGGGGAGAAGTTTTAACAGGGAAAACATTTTTTTATTGATTTACTTCTCAAAATATGTGTGTTGCACATATGTGGTGGGGGAGGACATGCAAGTAAATACAATCTGGGGTACCTCTCTTAACTAGTAGACTTTCCACACATGAATGCACACACTCTAAGGGATTTGATCAGGTATTCCTGTGTACTTGAACCCTGAACTGAGTTGAGAACCCCATAGGGATGTTCTAAAATTTGAATGAAGTAACATAGTGATTGCCAATCTTTAATATGCGTTTGAAATTTGTAAAGATCTGGATGAAATGCACATCTTGATTTAGGATTTCTGATGAAGGACTGGAAATTCTGCATTTCTAATTAGCTCTTGATTGACCAGGAGATGCTGGTTTTGCTGACCTAGGAATACATTCTGAGAACCAAATACAGAGACAAAGACCAATATCTAAATCAAGCACTGGTCATCTTCACGCAAACCAGGCAGCATAGATCTAAAGACACTGGTCACACCACCTGCATGAACCATTCCTTTCACATCCTGGCTAAAGTATCATTTGCTCCTTACTAAAAAAAAAAGCAGAGACTTAAAAATACCCCCTTTAAATTTCTTGCCATCTGCTTATTCTACTATTTCACGCATTACCACAAAGTTCAAATATTTTCTGGAATTTTGGGGGAAATCATCATGGACTTTTGGTTAAAACTCATCAATACATTATTGCTGGCACACACAATAAGATAGGTTTGCAGTTTTCTACAGATATCAATGTGTGTGTACACAAAAAGGTAAATATATACCCTTTGGAAAGGAAGAGAAGTTCTGCTTAAAGGAAAGTTAGTTTCTGATATATTACGGAGATATATATTGCATATATATTGCATTTTTCATGTGTTTGAATATCTGTGATTCCTAATATAATCAACACTCTGGGTGGGTCCATTTCATGTGATTTGGAGTATCCATCTCCGAGTTACTCTGAGTTACTGAGTTTCTCCTAGTTTTGGGCAAAGAGCTACCCTTAAACACCGGGAAGCTTGAATCAACCAAAAGATTAAAAAAAAATACAATAGACCCATTCCCGTGTTTTTCTTTTTTCTGAAGCCCTCTCTCAGCACATTTGTTCTTCTCTACCCCTGCCATGATTCTGAAGAACAAATCCAAGCTACCACAGGCTTTGGGGGTATGCCCTCTAGGAGGAACTGTGAAAGTTTATTATAGTTTCTTACTCTTTTTTCCTCCCCTATCCACTATTTTGTAAGCTCCTTAGAGAGTGAGTTTATGATTTATTTATCCTCTGTCTCTTGGGCACAGCAGTAAAGGTCCTTGCTTGCAGAAAAGGTCCTCAGTAGACATTGTTGAATTGAGTTGAACTGAACTAAATGAGTTGGATTTCAGATCAATGAAAACATCATTTCCGAGCTCTTTGAAGAAAGTGGAAATTGTGGCTTCCTAAGTGAGACTGGAACAAGGACAGATCTAGAAAGCAGAAATGTGAGAGAAGGTTAGCTGTGCACGGAACTAGAAATAGTTCAGTCTAGCTGATGTGTGCAGAGTGAGTGGGATTCAGGAGAGAAAATCAGGAGACAGATCCTCAGGGGTTATGAACCCCCACTTAATAGTTTGTCATACGTGCCATGATATCTGAAGAAGCGTAAAACTATTTCAAATCGATGACATGTGCTATTTGGTATATAAGCCAAAGACTAACAACAAAACAAAGGTTAGATTGTTGCATATTGACACTAGAGATGGGAGTTTAATGGTCAAAACCAAGGTTCTCAAAGGGTTAGAGGATAATACTTAATGAATCTGTGGTAGATGTGCAAACCTGCCAATATCTCTGGTACCATCCAAGGGCTGTGCAACAACATCTAATAATTATTCTTGAATTTTGAGAGCCTGCAGGATCATATTTGAAAAACAATATAAAGACTGGTCTCTCCTACAAGATAAGAGAAATTTATTTTGTGCTAAAACACAAAATTCTGGGGGAGGCCATGTTGGCAAAATGAATTTCCCATCAGCTTACTTGATTTCACTTCCTGCCTTTCATGAAATATATGTATAGAGAAAGCTTGAGACTCCCCACTGGGTTCTGCATTCACGCGCATCTGCCGTCCAATTTACAGTTTGCAAAGGAGGTGTTAATTAGTTGGCAGAAGCACCTGAACAGGGAGTACTGGGTTGGCTGAGGGGGTGGGAAGGTCTCTGGCATATCCTTATTCACATAGGCAAGGAAAAAAGAAGAAAGAAAACTCACATTGCTGTCCAAAATGGCAACTTCCAAGCCAAGGCAAGTAGTACAATTTTTATAGCAGGTACCTCATAGTCCTAAAAAGAGAACATATTTCTGTATTTGTGTGATTAATATCAAATTAGTATCTGTAGTTATAAGAATTTATCATAAGTATTAGCTTCATGTATTCATCTACAAATTTTAATGATCTTTCAGAGAAACACAGGTGAGTTCTGCTGTTGAATGAGGTAAATTAATATTGAAGAAGGAGTAAGCCAAATTTCTACAGGATAAAAAGCAAAGAATATATCTTCTAAGAGAAAGAGCAGTGATCCAGAAAGAGGAGCATCTAGGAGATGGAGAGTGGAAAGGGGAAGTCACAAATCCAGGTGGAGAAGAAAGAATTTTCATTTGTGGTCAATAAAAAAGAGTTGGCTGAGTTCAAATTGGTTCCAGGCAACCATTTGTTGGAAGGAGAAAGAGACTAAATAAAGATCAACTCTAACTTCCTTCAACTTCGGTGTCAATCTATGAAACTCAAAACAGTTGATGAAACATTATGAAGGCAGAGTAACAAGATGTCACCTAGTAAGACATTTTTATTTATGGATGATTTAATCAGACATAGAGGGAAAGTAACTTTCCCTAGGATATTGATCATAGAATTTTATCTTGAACATTGGCTTTCTGACTTTCTGTCAGTGACTCTTTTCAATACATTGTGCCACTTTTTTTTGAAAGTCTTCAGAGCACATAGGTGAAGTATCCCCCAAATCTGATCCAACACAACAACTCTTAAACAGCACTGAAATGGACAGTATTCTTGCAGAAACTAATAGCAGAACAAGGAAAAGACATGGTCAGAAAAATGCCTCCAGGGATCAAGAATTTAACCCAAACTGTAGTAAATAAATACTGTATATACCTAAGTGTGAAAGACATTATCAGAAACAGAGGTACTCAAATTTCTTTTTTTTTTAATTTTTAATTTTATTTCTAAATTCTTATAAATTCTTACATAAGTAAATAAGGTAAATGGTTACTGGCAAGCCTTCCCTCCTCCATCCCCTACCCCCTTCTATTCACTCAGTCTCTCAGTCTCCACTCTCATTGTTCTTTTTGGTTTATGTTGGGTTCATTGGTCCTTTGGTTTCTTTTTCTATGACTGTGTTCATTTGTCGGTTGAGGGACTGTGTTCCAGGCCCATGGCACATTGTGCTTGATGGTTTGTAGTCCTTAGCTTTGTATTGGGAACCCAGTACATGTTCATTTGGGGCCAATCGGTGTCTTCTAGTTGCTGACTCCAGTAAGATCTCCTTGCTTATGTTAAGAATATATGCAGACCACTTACTTTCTAATTTGAAGATGCCACTGAGCTTTCAAAAATACAACTTCGATGAAGAATTGCAAAAAGAGCAATAAATTGATATTTTAGCACACTCTGCAAGCACTCTTTCAGGCTGCCAAGGTACAACATACCTGAACAAAGAGAAAAAAGACTGCTTTCATCTAGGATGGCTGGACCTGGCCCTTAAGGAAGCTGTGGAGTCAAAGCAGAAAGACAGAGTCAAGGGTATTCAGTGAGGAAAATAAATGAGAGCGAGCGTCTCTGGAAGATCAGAGTTTTTGAAGTTCCTTCTGTGAGCCTTTTTTAACTTCTCCCATGAGAAGACAAATCATAATGCATTTTCCAGACACACAACCCAGGGAGAGAGGAATTCTGGAGGTATATAATTAGGAGCAATTAGCAAGAACTAGAGGGGAATAGGATAGAACTTAGAACCAACTTCTTTCGATAGTAACCTTCCTAAACAACTGTGGGTTGTGGCCCACCAAGTTCACCTTGGGCCTTGTGCTCAAAGGCTTGAAGACAGAAATTGGAAAATCAAAAGGAATTTTCATATTCAAATTTACCAAATATTTTCCCTGTGAATTTTCCTAACACCCCCAGTTTTCAGATCAGTGTGGCACATGGTATATTTTCAAAAATGTTTGTTAACAAAGAAATAAAGTAAAATGAAGTGATGAAGGAAATGTACACATTTCTTATCTATCCTCATCTTTAGGTAAGTTTTGAGGGTCTTGGCAGAGGCAGAACAGGTTACCTTTGGTTAAAAATAAGGTCTTTCTAGTTGTCTTATACTGGCTCAAGTAACCCATAAAACACAGCAAAGGGAAACCATATTGATATTTCCTTTACTTAAGGATTCATGGGGTATTAAAAGAGATGATGGAGCAAGGGACAAGATGATGGACAAGGTATATACTAAAGAAAGATGGTTCAGAGCCCAGATTGACAACTACCTTGCAACCATATGAAAACTACTTGATCTTTCTGACTCTTGATTTGTTCATCTACAACATAGATCTAAATTATACAGGTTTGCTATGAAAATTAATAAGATCATGTCCCTAACAGATTATAGTGAACAACCTGAGACAGCAAGCTAATAAGTTCATTTACACAAATGTGTATTTTAAAAATCAGTTTATCTTGGAGAACTTACCAGAAAATTTTATTGCTCAAAATTAGGCTTTCTAAACTTGGGAGATTTATTAGGATTTTTATGGCCAGAAATGTGGGTGTTTGGCAATGCCTACTTTTAAAAGTTTCAGGTTAAAGTTATTGTGGCTAGTCTCTATGCTGTCAAACTTTGAAGCCATTTGTTCATTTTGGAAAGTATTTCTAATTTAGGTTTTTTACATTCTGTTTTCTTAATTGTAGTGAAATATGTGTACAAAATTTACCATTTTTACTATTTTTAAAGTTTAGTAACATTAAGCATGCTCACTCTGTTACATAACCTCTACCATCATGCATCTCTAGGACATTTTGATCTACTAAAACCTCAATGCTCATCAACTCCCTTCTACCCTCCATCAGCTCCTACAACCACCATTTTGACCCTATGGATTTGACTACTCTATAAACATCATATATGACATTTTGTGACTGTTTTACTTCTTACCATAAATGTCTTCATGGTTCATATAAGTTGTAGCATGTGTCAAAAGTTTTATTCTTTATCAAGGCTGCATTATATTCCATTGTATGTATATTCTACCTTTGGGCCATTGTGAGTAATGCTGCTAGGAAACAGACAAACATCTGATTAATTTAAAAAGATTTGTTCATAGAGACTTCCTTGAACTACCTCTGATAAACCTCCGAGTGGCTTCCCCTTAAGTATGTTACAGCCTTAGATTCTTAACATCTTTTTTTTTTTTGAGACTAGGTCTTGCTATGTTTCCTGGGGTACCGCAGACTCAAGTGATCCCAGCCTCAGCCTCTTAGGTAGCTGGGATTACAAGCATCCAGCTGCTTTTTTGAGACCAGGTCTTGCTATGTTGCCCGGGGTAGTCTTGAACCTATGAACTCAAGCGATCCCAAGCACCTTGCCTCCCAGTGCTTGGACAGAAGGTGCGTGCCAGCACGCCCAGCTTAGATTCTTAACATCTTAAATACACACAAATATGAACTCTAACTTCCAGTTCAGTTAGCTGTTATAATGTGGATTTACAGTTGACCAAAAACCACTGAAGTCCAGGTAGTTGTCAGAAGTATAATATGAATTTGATGTGGCCTAGTACCTTTTCAGAGATCATATTAGAAATCCACCTTGTTCAAGGAGTGCTGCTTGATATTTTCAAATATATTCCTAAGTTAACCAACTCCCATCCCAGTAATGTATCTTTAGCATCCACAAAAATAATTTCTCTGTGTTTTGCTTTGGTAAATGAGCCAGATTTAACTTTAACTTTTCTTATTTGTGATCTTATGAAACTGCATTGTATTTACTGTGCATCATACTTGTCACTTTCTCATACTTTGCCCTCTGTAAAAGGGCTCATGGAGAAATTGTTCTGTGGTGTCAGTTTTAACTTACTAGAGTACTGTTTTAATTTTTTTCTTATGGATACATAAGGAAACCATTTGTGTAACAGAATGGGTTTAGATCACTTCTTTGTCTCCCAGGAAGTTTAGAACCAAATTTTCTCCTCACCTGGAAAAAAAAGCATGGAAATATATATCACATATCATGAACATCATGTATTGAACACTCCTCTTGCTTTGTCCTACACTTTTTAACCATGTTTTTTTCCTTTGTAGTGATTTTCTCACTTTTTGCTAATGTTGTGTAATTCACCCTGAGAGAGATTTCATTTTTTGAAACAAGATTATATCACTCAAAATTCTTGGTTGCAAACAATGAATACCAATTCTAATTAACTACTAAAGTTAATTTTAAAAGAAATTCATGAGAAAGCGAGTGACTTAGTTAAAAAAAAATGCTGGCAAATTCTGCCTCAAACAATAGGCAGAATCCCAGAGAAGCTGGGCAATCCACACTACAAGGCAGACCTATGTAAGAGGGTGCAAGACTGTGGAGGAAGGTAGGAGTGAGCAGGAAGGGGATGGGGGAGGAAAGAAGAAATGAAGAGAAGGAAAAACAAAGAATCAATCTGTAAAAGAAAGAGTTTTGAAGATGCTTCAAAGAAGAGGCCACTTTTAACCCCCATTGCTCCTTTAACACCCCTTGCTTCTTTCACAGAAACCCCATTATCCACAGGCGCACGCTTTTCTCAGAAGACTTCAAGCCTTTTGTCCCTTTCCACATCACAAAGTACATTTATTCTTGGAGTTCAGGCTCCAGTGATGAGAATGTTTTCATTAAATAGTCCCAGTCCACAGCATAGCAAACAACATCCCACATTACCTCTCACAAGTTCATTTTTCCAGGTTACCTCTCCAGGATGTGGTCTCCCTCTTCTTTTTCTAGTAAGGTGCTCACTTGTCTAAACTCTGATTCTGACGACTTCATCAAAAGAGAACTCTGAAGTTATAAAGATGCCCATCCTTGGAATCAGCTGACCATCCCTTTGCTGACCATCCCTTTGCTGTTTAACTACCCCATCCTCCACCCAACACACACACACACACACACACACACACACACACACACATACACATACACCCAGAGGCTCACAAACTAGTCTTCAACTCCATAAAGGACTGTCCTTTAGAAGAGCTGAGGTAAACACAGACTTCCCAACCTGTTCCAAATGGAAAACATTCCCTCCTTACTGAGGGGGCTTGAAATTCCACTGCCCTAGTTCAGTTTGAAAGAAGTTCACCTGGAGGCAAAATATCTAAAATGTTTCAGTTATACCCAGAGGTTACTTGAATTGAGTTCCAAAAGAAAGTGCTGTAGCATCACATCTAGAGCTTTTGATCCTGCCCCCTTTATATTCACTACAAGCCCAAAGAAAGTATATTATCAAAATGGGATATTCTGTGTGAAACCAGAGAAAAAGGAAGTAAGTCACAATCTACCAGCCTTATTCACAAGAGGATGTTTTCTGAACAAACTGGAAGATTCATTCTCTTTTGTAGGTAAATGCTTGAGATTCTGTTCACAAGCTGAGTATGACTGTGTTAAATTTGCACAGCTTGTGGTTACCATTCTCCTTCCATGTTCACCAAGTAACATTCAAATTAAAACTTGATTTCCCATGTAGATTTCCACTCTAGGGATATGTTGACATGATCTGGGCAGCCTCCTTGCCCGTTCTAAATCTTACTACACATAAACACTGATATTGGTACAATAGACCCTTTTATAAGTTTAGCTATATGGATCATACCCTGTGATTACACTAAGGTGATCCCATTTCCAGATCTATAAAACTGAATATCCTACATTGATGCTTAGACCCATTTATCCACTCACTCCCAGTCCATGGAAATAGTTGACAGTTGATTCATGGATAATAACAATGCTTACCGTTTATCAAGCATTTACAATATGACAGGCACTATTATGGATACTCTTTTAAAAAAAAGAAAATTAACCATTTTAATATACTTATAACATCCCCATCACATAGGGCACTATAATTATTGCCACTTCACAGATGAGAACACTGAGATACGGGAGATAAAGAGCTTACCCAAATGGTAGAGTCAGAAGCCCACATCAGGCAGTCTGGATCCCAAGTTTGCCATGTAAAGGGTTATGTTATAGTGCCTCCAAGGATTGATGACATTTATATCTTTGCTGTACAATAGTTCTATTTTGGACAGACTACAAATAGCACATCTGGAAATTGTTCATCTGAAGTCATTCTATAGAAGCTATGTCTGGTGGTTTAGAGTTGCTTTGATATTGGAAAGCAAAGCGAAGCAAAACAAAATGAGGAAGAAAAACAATCCAATTCATGTGGTACATGGCAGTTATTCTGCAAACTGCCCCATAGTCATGTCTTCAGCATAAGAACTGCCCAAGGAGACTTAGCCAGCAAACCACATGCACATTGAAGAATCATTCCAAAGGCAATACTTCTTAGCAAACCCAAATGATCTTTCTAGACTTCAGTGCCTGCACGCACACAATTCCTCACCTGTGGTTTGTGATACATCTACATCGATGGACGCCCCACAGGTGGGAAGTGATAAAAGGGAGCTGCTCGTATCAATCCTCAAACAAAGGAAAGATGAAAAAATGGTGGACCCTTCAGCCAGGATCACCTGCCTCAGTTGCTTTCCTGGGTTCAGTGTGAGTCAGGGATTTCCCACGTGTGAGTGAGCAATGCTGCTTGTCTTGACTTTCTCCACTCTGACACATCAAAAGGATTTATGGTACAAACTAGAATCTGGTTTGTTAGACTCTTTCTTTGCTCTGTTACAGCAAATGTCTGAGCTTTTTCTTAGAATTTCAGAATTTGAGTAAGATATTGTCCCACTATGGTAACTCCTACAGCTGAAGCCTAGATCTTGGGCAAATTAGGAAGAAGCCTGGGTTGGGATGTCTTTCCCAGAGAATGACAAAACCAAATCACTCAATTAGAACACTCCTCTGGTGTCATTCAGGATCACTCTGTCTATGCTGCCTGAGAAGTGGCCAAGTCCAAGTATACTCTTCTCCATGAAGTTGTTCTTCCTCTTGTTCAGTGTTTGTATACTTGATTTTACCCTTTATGGTATTGCAACATAAGATTCCCAGAGTTGGAATTGGTTTTCATCAAGAAAAATTATACAAGAATACTTACTATCACACAGGAGGAAAGCATCCCACGATGTAACTTGCAGCTTCCTGTTTGAACAGTTGGCCTGAAAATAAAGCCTGGTGCTGCCTGGGCCCTGACCCTGCTGCTGCATCCCAGGCTTGCCTCACTATACTCTCCACCTAGGTTCTAACCTCCTTGATCCGTTGCTCTGGTCTTGACCCTTTCACCTGACCATATCTCAGCCTGCAGTGTCCTTTCCCTAATCTGTGAGCAAGCATTTGTTCCTGCTTCTCCTACTTTCTGCAACCCTCTCATTATTCCATTATTTCTCACTCAACTGCAGCCACAGCTGACCTCTCAGGCCCAGTCACTGCTGACCTGGCATCTCAAAGAGAGTAGAGCTCCTTGTATTTTTGTCTCTCCCATTGACCATACTGTTTGGGTTACCCATTACTTCTCATTTCAGTGTCTCAGCTTTAGAGACAAAAATGCCTGAGGGTGACATGGATGGGCTCCCTACCCCTTCAGACTTTAAATAACAGATCTTTACATTTATGCCTAATTTAGCAATAAGTTTGTGCAATTCAAAGTACATTTATTGAATTGCTTTTGTTGCTTAGAAAATAATACATACTTATGTCAAAAATATATAATACTATTGTGAAGTTTCTTGTTATTCACATCCCCATGAGACTATCATTCTTTGTGACAGTTTCGTATACATACATTTATATGTTTGGTGCATATAGATATATAATGTATAATATATAGTGATCATAATATAGATTTGAGTTTTTTAAAACTGTAATAGAGTTATATTATACATAATATATTTTGTTTTGGGATTTTTTTCCTCACTTAAACATCTTTTCCTATCAACACATAAAAATCTACCTCATTCTAAAATATGTTCCATAGTGTTGCATTGTTGAAATGCACCACAATCTATCAACAAATATCTAATGATGAACATCTGTGTTATTTTCAATTAATTTGTTTTAACAATGCACAGTGAACGTCCTTTAGACTTTAATCCTATTTAATTGTGTGTATTTCTGTAAAACTTAGATTTTTGTGATATGGCAAGACACCTTTGAGCCTCAGTTGCTTTTTCTGTAAAATAGGATTGACAATAGAAGGTTGTGAGAATTAGATTAGGTCATTAACACTGCAGTGGATATATGTTATCTAGATCCCTAGTATCTGCTTCTCTATCTAAGTTGGATATTCTTTATCAGTCTTGGTTGAAAAAAGACTTCCATCTACTAGAACTACCCAGAATACCAGGTACTCACCCCCCCCAACAGGCACCTTTGCAGCCTGAAAAAATCATGACTTTGACCCCACTAGAGAAATGCGCTCACCGTATATTTTGACTCTCAAGCTAGTGACACATTAGCCACAATCAGGAGCACAGTCACTCTCGCTCTCTGATGGCCATGGCAGTAACAGTGAAAGCAAGATAAGTTCCTGTCAGAGAAATGACAATGGTGCAAGCTGTAAATTGAATGCGTGGTGACTGACAGCAGTAGGAGCTTCATTAGAATAGCTCTTAAGCATGGTTTTGGACATTGTTTCTGGCATCTTAACCTTAAGCTTCATTTATCAAACATCCTGACAACTCTGAATTACTCAAAATTCTGTGAATAAAGTCATTTTCTGGTTAAATTAGCCAAGGACGTTTTCTATTGCTTGTAATTAGGAACATTGTCTACTACATATGCATAGCGGTAAAATGCCATATGAAGATAAAGGACATAGCAGATGCTCCTTGTGGCCTCTCCAACAATCATCTCTTTTTTCTTTGCTAACAGGTTGGACATTTGACCCAGTTTCAGCTAAGGTGATGTGAAGGATGGTGTTCGCTGGACTTCTGGGAAAGAGTTTCCTTCCTTCTTAACAAAAGAGAGGTATGTAAGGAGGAAATCTCTGTTTTTTGCTGCCTCCTTGGGATGCTGTCATGTAAGAATGCTCTACACTCAGATAGCAGGGAAACCTGTATGTAGAATTGAGCAGCCATTTCGACATCCAACTCTAGAACATTTCCATCATCCCATAGAGTTCTTTCCCACCAGTTTGCAGTTAGTCCTTTTTAGGAAATGCCCCCAGATGCCCCCATGTGGTTTCTATCACTATCATTTAGTATCTGTGGATATCCATATTATACAGCATATGTAGTCCTTTATATCTGACTTTTTTTCACTTCTCACAATAACTAAAGTTTGTTCTTTTTTATTGGTGGACATTATTTCATGGTATAGATATACCACTTTTTATGTATTGATTTATCTGTTGGTAATTTGGGTTGTTTCCAGTTTGGAAATTATAATCAGGCTGCTATGAACATATTCATACATGTCTTTGTGTGGAAACATGTTTGTATTTCACTTCAGTATATTTCTAGGGGCAGAATTATAGATCATACAGTAAGTTTAACTTTTTAAGAGACTGCCAACGTATATTCCAGTATGTACCACTTTACATTCCTACTTGCAAAGATTAGGATTCCATTTTCTCTTCATCTCACCAAAACTTGGAACTGTCAGTGTTCTTTATTTTAGTTGCTCTGATGTCTGTGCAGTGGTATGTCATTGTGACATCAATTTGTATTTCCTTAATTATTGATGCTATTGAATATCTTTTTACATGTTTGTTAGTCATTTGTATATCTCCTTTGGTGAAATGTTTACTCAAATATTTTGCCCAATTTTATTTATTTTTTAATATATTTTAGTTGATTTATTTTTATTGATTGCATAAATGCATATATATATATATTTATTACATCATTGTCCATTCCAAGGTTCTCCCATCTTCTTATCACCCTGAACCATCTTAATGTTTTGTACCCTCCCTCCTTTTCTCTCTTCTCCTCCTCTCTTGGTCTATGGTTCAGTTCTGTTGGCAGTTTTAAATTTTTCTTATCCATTTATTTTTTCCTATATCCTTCATATAAGTGAGACAACTCATATTTCTTTTTTCTTTCTGGTTTATTTCCACTAAAATGATTCCTTCTAGTTCCATCCATGTTGCTGTAAGTGACATGTTTGTCTTCTTTGATTAATGCATAGTATTCCATCGTATACATATACCACATCTTTTTCAACCACTGATTGATTGTAGGACATTTGGGTTGTTTCCATACCTTGACAATTGTAAACACCACTGCGATAAACATGTGCATACAGGTGTGCTTTTTGAATTAGTGATTTCGTGGGAATCTTTGGGTAGATTCCCAGTAGTAGGATTGTTGAGTCGACTGGTAGTTCCACTTTCTGTTGTTTGTGGGTCCTCCACATAGCTTTCCATAGTGGCTGGATCAGTTTGCACTCCCACCAGCAGTGTAAGAGTGTTCCTTTTTCTCCACATCTGTGCCAACACTTATTTTTGCCTGTTTTTTTTTTTTATGTGGGCCATTCTTACTGGTGTAAGATGGTATCTCTGTGTGGTTTTGATTTGCATTTTCCTGATTATTAGTGATGTGGAGCATTTTTTCATATGCCTATTGGCCATCTGTATTTCCTCTTTGGAAAGGTGTCTTTTTAGTTCTTCTCCCCACTTTTCATCTGGGCTTTTGCTTTGTTGAGCTGTATGAGTTCTTTGTATCTTTTTTGTCAGACCCTTATCATGTGTATGGAGGGCAAAAATTTTCTCACACTCAATTGAGTTTCTTTTTGGGTTTTTTTGTTGTCTCTTTTGCTGTACAGAAGCTTTTTAGTTTGATGTAGTCCCATCTGTTTATGTTTTCCTTCATTTTTTGCCAGCTGTAGATGTGTCCTGAAATGGATTTCTGAAGTATAATTAATAGAGGGTTTTACCCAGGTTTTTCTCTGTGTATTTTATGGTTTCAGGTCTTACATCTAAATCTTTTATCCATTTTGAGCTGATTTTTGTACAAGGTGTAAGGGAGGTGTCTTGGTTTATTTTTTTACATGTCATGGTTCAGTTTTCCAAGCACCGTTTATTGAAGAGGCTGCCCATATTCCAATGTATGTTTTTTGCCCCTTTGTCAAAGATTAATTGGCCTATACATGTGGAAATTCAATTCTGTTCCACTGGTCTCATTGTCTGTTTTTGTACCAGTACCATGCTGTTTTAATTATTATGGCTTTGTATTGTAATTTGAAATTTAGGATTTTAATACCTCTATTCTCTCTTTTTTGGGTCAGGAGAAATTTCAGTATTTGCGGTCTTTTGTTATTTCAGATAAATATCAGTAATATTTGTTCTCTCTCTTTAAAAAATATTGGGATTTTTATTGGGATTGTATTGAATTTCTAGATTGCTTTTGGTAGAATAGCCATTTTGATAATATTGATTTTTCCAATCCATGAGCAGGGAATAACTTTCCATTTTTTTATGTGTTCTATTTCTTTTAAGAATGCTTTGTAATTTTCTTTGTATAGATTCTTCACTTCTTTTATTAGGTTTATTCCCAAGAATTTAATTTTCAGTGGTGTATTGGTAAATGGAGTGGATTTTTAAATGTCTTCTTCTTCTGACTGATTTTTTGTGAATAAGAAAGCCACTGATTTCTGTGTACTGAATTTGTATCTAGCTACCTTACTGAACTGGTTTATTATTTCAGTTTGTTTTTCTGTGGATTTTTTGGGGTTTTCTACATAAAGTATCATACCATCTGCATATAATGATAGTTTCATTTCTTCTTTCCTTATATGTATTCCTTTTATGTTTTTCTCTTGCCTTATCACCCTAGCTAGAACTTCCAGTAGTATTATTTTGCCTGATTTAAATTGGATTGTTTATCTTCAAATTAATGAGATGTAAAGTTCTGTAAACATTTTAGATAAAACCCTTTCATCAGATATAAGTTTTGGGACATTTTCTCTCAGGCTTTGACTTACCTTTTCATTTACTTGTTGGCATTTCTTGAAACACAAATTTTAATTTTTATATAAAATGTCATATATTTTATAGATGCTTCATATTTGCAAAGTATCTGCAAAATATCATTTTTCATAATAATAATTGTGCTTTTGTATCATATAGAGAAATTTTGTGGCCAGCCCAAGATCTTGAAATCTTCTTCTGGAAGTGTTTTAGTTTTTGCTCTTGTTTGTAGGTCAGTGACTCATTTGTGTGGCTTGTATGTATGTCACGAAGTTTCATATCTGTATATCCAGATCCATCATCATTTGTTAAAAACAGTATTGTTTTTTTTCATTTAATTGTCTTGACATCTTTGTTGAGTGGGCACTGGAATGTTAAAATCTCACTCACCAGGGAGGGTTAAAGTCGAGATCCCAAATGCCTAAAGGTGCTAACACTGCAAGGTCTTATATACTTCCCTGTAAGACAAAGATCTTAATGCATTCTATAATCCAGAATGCTCTCCTAACCTGATGAGAGACTTTATGATTCTCTCTGGAATTTTTAAAACTTCTGTCATAATTTGTCTGGGAAGAAACCTCCAGAGGGAACAAATTATCTTAAATGACCAGCAAAACCTATGTGTATGTGTATGTATGAGTCACCCTATGTCTGCTTTCCCCATTAGAGTCATTGAAAGGCAAATGTTGGTTTTAATAATAAAGGCATTAATAATTACCATTTTGAGCACCTGTTGTATTCCAGTACTGTGCTCAGTACTTAATAAATATCTTCTGCAATCATCATTTTCCAAGATTCTCAAGTTGTATTTCACAGATGTTAAGTAACTTGTCCAAGGTGACACAACCCACAAATAGCAGAACCAGGACTCCAACTATGGAGAGTTTCTCTATAAAACTACAAAAGATTACCTAGCTTGATAATCTGCTAGCTTGATAGTACAACCTCTGACAGGAAAAGACTGAAAATCCAGCCTATATTAGACCAATAATATATCATGAAAAGTAAACATGCAGTCAAAACAGGTGAGCAGAAGAGACTGATTGAAATCTTAGACTTGAATGAGTTAGGTCTGTCCATGAGGTGGTACGTCTAGGCTTTATTTTTTGTTTTCCCCTGTGATAACAATTTGAAATTTTACCCAGTACAGAAAATGCTGGTTCATTTCAGTTTTCACATGGCTGATTTACTGTGCTCTTGACAGTTCTTCCCCAACTCATGACAATTGTCAGTATTCATCTTTTCCCTGCAATGACAGGATGTTGCACTGAGACTTGAGGAGGCATGTGTTCCCTCTCACCACTCGTTCACAACCCCATGACGCTTTGTCTGCATGCTGAGTGTTACTCTTTCAACTTTTTGATGTTGAAAGGTGATGTTTTTCAAAATTGATGCAATTCCTGACTTTCCTATTCACACAACTTTCCCACAGGCGAGGCTATATCTTTGACTAAGTCAAAAACAGGGTACACCTGCTCTTCGGCCAGTTTCTGGTTAGGAATTCTATTTGTACCACCAAGGTCACCAGTACCAAGTGACAGCATGGTAAAGGGTACACACTGCCCACTTGTTATGGCCCATCTGGCTCAGCCACCCAACCCAGGCCTGCACTGTTGTGTGCTGGCTTTTTACACAGACCTCCTTGTACCTCTGCCTAGAAAACTGAAAATCTCCAACTCAGTCTGTCATTGACAGTATGAGAGCCCTAGCAGCTGACTCAGTGACTTTCAAGCAGATGTCTTTTGAATACTCAGCTGTCAGCTCTGCCTGTCTGCCCTACCTGTCCATGTAAGTAAAGCAGATTGCCTTCTCGCCTAACTTGTTGTTTGGTGGAAACCATAGGTCTCAGCCTTCACATAAAGTCACAACTCCAAGAAAGAAATAACCTGCCTTAAAATTCACCTCTGTCAGTTTAATAAAAAGCAATTCAGCACCCATTAGTTACTGGGTGTAACAGGTGGGGATGTTCATGGTCTGTGCTGCACAGGTGTTTTACTGAAATAGATTTATTCCGATGACTCACTGGTGAACTTACAATTCACAGCAAGCACTTGCTACTTATAATTCTTCAAGGTCAATGAGTTGGTGATGCCCTGGAGACACAATCAACATAGTCGCACCTGTCTCTCTAGACCATATCTATGGAAAACCAGGACAAGGTTTGCTGTTCCTCTTTGATCTTAAGGCTCAGGATTTTGGTGAAGGAACAGAAACAGCTTTGTTCAGGGTAGTTAAGAACTCCTGGTTCTGATCCAAGCCTTCTATTTTTTGCTGTTACATCAGTCAAGTCATTTGTATTCTACAAGCTTTAGTACTTGAAATTACAACTAGACCCGTCTTTCCTAATTATCCTAATGCAAATCTATAATATTCTCTAATAAAACTAGCCTAAGTGGTCAGTTAAACTGGGTGGGGGGTGGGGGGCACTTCTTTGGGAATCCATCATGTCTGTCTAGAAATTTCCTTTCTCTTTGTGTCTCCTACAGACTTTTGCAAATTCTACTGTGATAACACTTAGAACATAGTGTCCAATTTGTTTCACATGCCCATCCAGCAACAACATGAACTCTGAAAGGTTAAAATTTCATTCTTTCATCTTTGTAGATCCGACCTGACATAAGTTGAGGCACAGTAGATCTGATATAATGACTTGCATGAATAATTGTTGCCATTGAATGTCTGCAGATGAGTTTACCCTCCGCTGTGCTCCTGTAATCACTTCTGTTTCTCACCCACATTCTCTTTATTGTGAAACAGCTTCTCCCCAATTCCAACTATGTAATTCTAGTGGGGTTGCCAGTCATAGTAGCTGACCTTTTGCCCACAGAAATAGCCATGATGTGATTTAGCCTGGCCAACTATTTGACTTTAGCCTTCTTCCCCAAAGATACAGAAAGAGAGGTGTGGCATGACTTACAGCTCAAGCTAAGCCTGGTTCTTCTCTGGAACTTATTTCATTGTTGTTCATGAGTCCTTTGTGACATTTTGTTTTCATATTTATACTTTTAGCTATGTAAAACCAGCTTCACATGCAGTTTACATATTTATGTCCAGTGACATTAGGGCAAGTTCAAGAAACTAAAGAAAAAAACCCTGATATTTGTGTTTGCACATTCACAAATTACAGGCATAGATAAATGTGACATTGACACTTGTGTTACAAGCCTTGTCGGGAAATCTTCCATTACAGTCTACTTGATCTCTCCGTGGCATCTGGTTTTTGTTTGTTTTGTTTTCTCACAGCCTTCTCCTTGAAACTGCATTCTGTACTGGTGACTGTGGCATTGTTCTTTGCTGCATCCTCTCCACACATTGGATAATCCCTTTCTCATCAACTTTGCAGATTAATTTTTCTCTGAGGTTTGTCCTAAAGTGAAGAAGGACAGTATTACTTACCTTTGGGACATTTAAATTGGAGAATATGAATCAGAAGCTGCTACAGCCAGCTTCCACCACCTAAAGGAGTCTTAAGCAAGAGAGAGAAAACAAAAAAATTAAAAAACAGAGAGAACCGCACAGAGTGGAAGTACAGAAACAGCAGAAGAGAGGGCATGTGAGTGGGCCCTCACAAAAAATCTTCATGCCAAACCTAAGGGCAAATCCTTTCAAGCCAGCAGCTCCTCTTCCTCTGATTCTGTCAACTTCCAGTGTCTGTCTAACACACTTGATAGTTGAGTTTGAGCTCCCACTGATTGCAAGCTAGTAAATATAATCTTAACCCACCCTGAGCTCCTTTCATTCTGGGAACATGATTACTGTAATGGGTTAGCTTAATAAAATGAAGACAAACATACAGGGACTCAAATATGGAGACAAGATTACAGGGCCCTGTACTGATTTTTCTAGACCACAAATCAGGAAACTAGAACATTTCTACAATAATTCATGTTCCTGGTTAGATTTTAAAAAATTAGCCTACACCTTGCCTCCAGCATAGCCTTCTGAGAAACCAGCTATCCTTCAGAAGGATTCCTATATATGGATGCTGACTCAGCCAAAAAAAAAATTTTTTTTTTTCTTCCAACTAATTTAATTCTACAGGCCCCACCGGTGAGTGACAGTGTTCCAGATTGGGAGCACTGTAACTGAAGGCAGCAAGTTGCCTGCTGTTATTTTCTGCTTTGTTCTAGTTTAATTGCTTTTGTACATGTGCCTATTACATGAAGAACTAAATGAAAACTCTACATGACTGAAAATAGCACTTAAAATAGCATGATGTCCCCTCAGAGTCTCCTGTTTGACTGTAGTTAGGCAGGTGTTTTTCAGCAGAAGAAAAGATGTTTTGAATTATTGTGAATCTGGGGAAAATGATGGCTACAATTTCATTTTTCCTATGCTTCCCCTCTGGCAAATTCTCCATTTAAATCACAGGTTTCCATCACAAAGTCCCCCAGTAAAATGCTTCATGTTTCATTATGGCAAGGAAGATGAAGGCTATGTAAAAAATTCCAAGTATAAAAGTTATCATTTTCTTGGTTGAATGGGGCTGGAATTGTGGAGTGGTGAGCTATGATCATAGACATAGCACTGCACTATTTCTATACAGTCACAGACTTTCCTCAGTCTTTAAGTAGTAGCAGTATTATGGTGAACACATTGTGGATTAGTCTGTTCTCTGTCTACCTTCTCCACTCTGGAATACAGGGAGGGGCAAAAATCCATAGGTGCTTCCTGAGCAGTTATAACTTCCTCAAGAGTTTAGTCAGTGGGAGGGAATAGTTCATGTTCATCTTGCCACCAGGACCTATGAGTATTTGAGAATGGAGTAAAGTCTATTATTGGAGTAGAGAAAAATTCATTTGAACTTTCAGATCAGGCCATTTCTTTCATTTACACGAGTCAATAAATGTTCTCTATATTTTTTGTCATATGAAACAGAAATAACCCAAACTGAAACTGGTCATTTCACTTTTCAGGTTCTTGCTCTGTGAAGAGAACCTATGAGGAGCAGGAACCTCACCCACCTTCATTCCCATGTCCTTGATCCCCAGTTGGTCCTCTTGTTGCTGTTTGGCCTCAGAGCTCTGTGAGCCTTAGTAATTCCATCTCAGTTCTCTAAAGCTACAGTTTGATTTGTTCATTTTTTTTCTGCAAGGAGCAATCACAGTCGCAAATATAAATCAGAGATCTTCAAAGTGTGTTATCCCAGTGTTGGCAGCATCAGTATCACAAGGGAATGTATCAGAAATGCAGATTTTCAAGCACCACCCTTCTGAGGCCCAGAGACCTGTATTTTAATCAGCCCACCAGGGAGCACCATGTAAGCTGACTGATGCTTGAGAAGTGCTGGTGTAAAAAATGTCCAGAATCATTACAGACTATAGAACAGAGACAATTGCATTAATAATGAAGACATTTGAAAATAATTGTAAGACTAAAGTTGTATCTTATTCAGAATGTGTTATAAGTCAGAGGTTACACATTTCAAGTGTGTCAAATGTCGAATATGACATTTGACAAACACGGAGACCAAGGCAGAGTTAGGATTTAATGGAACCCTGTACTTTTCTACATACCACTACAAGTAAGCTGGGGTAGGGGGGAGAGAGAACCACTTAGAAAGCAGCTATTTTACAAGAAAATAAATTTTTCAATCACATTTTGATATCATCTTTGGTGGTTTTGGTTTAGTAATTCCAGCTGTTTGGGTGAAGAGGGGTAATCATTTGATTTCTGTGCAAAATAAATTTAGTTTATTCCATAACAGTAGCCTACTTAACTGCATCCTACCCTATACTGATGCCTTTACTGGGAAGAATCCAGAAGGAAACTCCTTATCTCTTTTGATCACTGAGAGTGTTCATGCCTTATTCACTTGATGTAGTTCATATCTGAATAAAACATTCAGTGTAGCTGATGCATTTTAGTAAGCACACCTTGCCAAGCACACGTCTGAGCCTTAGCAGGTACAGTGAGCATAAAGTTAAGTGTAGAATACAATTCCTTGGGTGGACTGACCTTGACTTCCTGTTTTTATCTCCCGCAGAGCCAGTTTGCTTTTTTTTTTTTTCCAGTGGAATTATGGTAAGTATATTCTCTCCATCCTCAGGGACAGTCTAAGTATTAGTGAAAGAAACGTGTAGTCTTAACCTGGAGCACAGAGAATCAGGGAACCTGGTCCCACCTTCACACTTCAATAGCAAGTGGTTGTGGTGGCAGCAAATAACTATCCTGGGCAGAAATTCCACAGGTATCTAGACAGCACTGCCTCCTCCAAGGCTCTGTCCTGAAAACTCAACCTTTGAGGTTCACAAATCTTATGGCAAAGAAATGGCACTCCTGCAGAACTCCTAAAACAACCTCGTGGCCCCTCCTCTTTCTGAAAGACATCTGTGAATGACTAATATTTCATTCTGTCAGGTGCACTCTGTCCCCATCCATCTCTAAGCCTCTCCCTCTGTTGCCAGATAATTAGTTGGTATTCAATAATGCTGCCTTTGTTAAATGCCTGCTGAATGAGGTAAGACTCTAGGATGAAGGCCAGTACCTACACATACATACACACTCTCTTTCTCTTTCCCTCACACACACAACACACTCCAAAAAAGGCAAAAGAAAAAGGGCAGCAACCAAACTGAGTAAGAGCAACCTGCTTTCTTTTCTGCTGTAGCATCATCCATGTTGTTCCGTGTCAGTGTGATAAGTACAAATCCCCACTGCCTGTCAGCTATTCATTAAGACTTCAGCTGACTTTCCATTCCCACTCAGATGTAGTAAGAGCTCAGAACTTGCTGCTGAAAAGACTGAGTCCAAATACTACTAACTCTACTGCTTACTCAGATACTCGACAAAACCCCTAAACCCTATCATTCAATCTGTATTTACTGAGCATCTTTTCTGTGTCTAGGGTGATCTGACATCCTGGAATTTTTTGTTGAAAGATACTAGGATACCTAACCTCATGGAGCTTACACACTAGCAAGATAAGATAAACAATAAACATCCTGAATAAGAAGGTTTGTACTTTTTAAGAAAAAGTATGAGAAAAAAATTGATCTTGTGAGGAGAAATCAACTCACCATGTGATGGTTGCAAAATTCAGTTGGGTTTTCATCATAGACTTCAAAGAAGAGATTTGAAGATAAGTGAGGTAGATGAGGGGGATACCTGGAGAAAAAGTGCTCCAGGCCTACCATACAGCTAGGGCAAATGTTTTGAGGCAGGAGTGTGCTAATGAGTTTGAGAAAGAGGCAGGATCACATGATTTTAGTGGAGTGAGCAAGAAACAAAGAAGAAAGCAAGCAGATAAGGAAGTAACTGAAGGGTGAATTTACTTGGTCACTCCTGACAAATGCAAGCACACTGTCCATAGTCACATGGAGAGTCATTAAAGGATTTTAAACAGAGGCATTGGGTGGTCTGAAGTGGGTTCTAAGTGAGTCATTTAGGCTGCTTTATGGACAACATTCTGTAATCCAGAAGAGAGATGTGACTGGACAGGGTTAGACTGACAGCACTGAAGGAAGATCAGTGGTTGAATGCTGGTTCTATTTGGAAGGCAGAACACTAACCTGATTTCTTAATGTATTGGATGTGAAATGTAAGAGAAAGGGGATAACTCCAAAGTTTGGTCTGAGCATCTGGAAGAATGCAACTGTCATCAACCAAGGCACAGATTGCTTTATGAAAACTAAATATAAAGCATATTCCCTGGAGACTGGCAGATAGTGGGTTAACTGTTCCTTTTCATCCAGTATCACTCTGCTTTGACCTCCTCACATTATCACCCAATGAACCCTAATGTCTTTTGTAAGCCTCAGTCTCCTCATCTTTATCTTAGGGGGTCAGTGAAGCCAGAGAGGTGCTGAGAATTATATGAGAGAAAATGCTTTGCCAGGCTTAGCAAAGAGTAATCACTCAAGAAATGTCAGCTTTTATTGAACAGAAAGAAAAACTTAGCAAGTTATTGGGTACTTCAGCATGAGTGATTTTGGCTGGTCTTCCACTTTCTATTCTGTACCTTCAACGATGGTCTCATGAACTTTCTTAAATGTGGCCTGACTATCATTCAGATGTTCACATTCGGTGGCTTCCAACTGCACAAGGCCAGTTTACAGGCCCATCACAATCCATCGTTACCAATAGTAATTCTCAGCAACTTATGCACCAATAGTAATGACCCATCAACTTATGGTCAAGTTATGAGACCACATGTTCATCTTTCCCACTTTTGTGCATGTGTTCAGGGAATAGACCATGCCCCCATTCTCTGTGTTCTCTAGAAAATTCTTCCTCTCCCCTCTCCTACCTCTTGGTGATGTCTTACAGTCCTTCAGGTTAGAACCAAGTGCCACTTTCTCTGTAAAGCTTTTTCAAACTCTACCAGAGTTGTTTTTCCTTTGTGGTGCTACCACTGTAGTGTGTGTATGTGTGTGTGTGTGTGTGTGTGTGTGTGTGCCTGGATTTATTTATACTTTTCATGCAACACAGAGCAGAAATGATGTTAAAATATTTAAATATCAGGATAGCCTGGAACCCAACCAACCAATCAGAATGGACATCTGCCATAATGAGCAAGTACATGACAACTGAATATTAGCCTTCACATCAGGTGTCATCCATTATTTGCCTGCCTCCTTGTCAGATTCTAAGGTCCCAAAGGCTGGAGACTATCACATTTTTAACTCCATACTCCAAAAGAATTTTAGACATCTCTTTAGATATTTTAGCCAGCCTCTTTGGGAGGCTGATATTGGGAAATATCTTTAGATATTTCCCAAATAATCATGAAAAAGGCACAGGTCCTGCCCTCCATTGAAATCACTCTTCAGTAGTAATCTCTTACTCCTGGGGCTACCTCAATCAAAAACCTCACCCCACACCTTGTCTTTTGGCTGTTTGGAGACAAAGTATCTGGCCTCTCTGCTTCCTTTTTCTTGCTTGAAGCTCTATTTTAATCAGACACTTATATTAGAGCTGAAGGTATCTCCTCCCTTGCCAGTTTTCACAGGTGGTGAAGCCAAAACCCACAACATCCTCCTCAACCATCCGTTCCAGAGAATACACTTGGCCCTGGATGCCTAACAGGCACAGGTATGGGGGAGACAGGCTGTTTGAATTTACTGCCTCCTGCTCAGCTCAGCTTTGGCAACTTCTGTTGCCCACTTTTCCTCACTTGTACACTCACCTTTTCTAGCATGAACTTAAAAGTGGGTTATGGAAATTTATTCCTTTGCTGTCAAGAAAAACAAGCTCCAAATAGGCCAAAGTAAATTGGCTAGGTATTTGAATAAATGGTTGTTTTTCCTAAGTAGCCTCTCACACATAGCCAACATCCATGATTTTAGCCAAAAATTAAATAGAGGAAAAGTGAGAAAAATTAGATTAAAGAGGGTTGGACAATCTACATAGAATTCCCCAAAGTTCAGGCTGGAAGAGGCCCTGAGAATAGCTACCTCAAAGTTTCTCAAACTGTGTTCTGAGACGTTCTACGAATTTTAGGTAGCCTCCCCGGAGGATAGAAGAAGAGAATATTAGCCTCCTGGGCCCCTATCATCTCAGCTTCTGTATGTTTTGCCCAATAGTTTACATAAATAGAAAGTTGTATGATTGGAAGTGCTTACAGGTCCTATCTAGATACTTTACAAATGAGGAATGTTGAGAGGGGGAACACTCTCTTTGGCTTTCGCAGAGAATTGATGATGGGATTAAAACTCAGTCTCAAGTCTTCTCATTCAGTTACTTTACTTTTCACTGGGCACCTGGTTGACTCACACTATTCCTCCCATGTTGTTGACACTTGCCCAGTATTCTTCTTTCTCTGGTTTCTTTAGGCATGGGGCTCTACCTCCTCCACTGTGAGTGAGGAGCAAACAGGATACTTCACTCGGGCTGACCTTCCATTATCTGATCCTTAAGGAGAGAGGAATTGGTTCAGGAATGGGTGCAAGATTCCAGCAGGACCAGTCACCATTCTTTTAAAAGGAATGGCAGTGACACAAAGGGAGGAAATGTCTGTTCTTCCGAGGCTACAAGTGCTAACTTCTCATGTCACTTGAAGTCTTACAATCATAATGGTCTGAGAGTGAAACCAACACATAGGAAAAGAAAGCAAATTAAAGCATTAGAGAGAGAGCAGATTCTCAAAGGCATTGTTTGAACTTGGACCCAACCATATCTAAAGCTTGTGCTACCTTCACTTTTCAGTCATGTGAGGCAGTCAGTAATGCCCCTACACAAACACACACACACACCTTAACTGAATTGGGTTTCTGTCTCTTGTTACAATAAAGAGTCTTGACTAAGATTAAGGTAGCTTTAACTTATAAAGTATTTTGTAACATATCATTTCCCCAGGTCACAGAAGTATGGAGTCATACTCCTTGTTCCAAAATGGTATCTCCTCCTTTCTGGCCAAAGTCAGTCAACAAGAACATAAGAAGCCCAGGATGTCACAATATAACAGAGATACATATTCAAAATGTGCTTTTTAAGAATGTATTAAGTGTGGCCGGGTATGGTGGTGCATGCCTGTAAGCACCAGCCTAGGAAGCCGCAGCAGGGACCAGGGATTGCGGTTTGAGTCCTGCTCGGGGCAATGTAGCGAGACCTAGTTCCAAAAAAATGGCTAGGCGTGGTGGCACATACCTGTAATCCCAGCTACCTGAGAAGCTGAGGCTGGGGATTGCTTGAATCTGTGGTATCCCAGGCAACGTAGGCCTGCTGTTCCATGGCCAAAAATAGTGAGACCTAGTCTCAAAAAAAAAAAAAAAAAACGAAAAGAAAAGGCATACTAAGTACAATTCCAGTTTCATCCACAGTCTAAATGGCAGGAGAGTAGAGTGGGGAAAGTATCAGCTTTGGGGATAGATAACTTAAGATTGTGTTTTGTGGTTTCTCTTTCTGGGCAACATCTTCACAATATATACAGATATTGTTCAGTGTCTACCAAGCACCCACTTTAGGAATTGACTGCAGAATAGACTTATTCAAGGAATTGGTTAGAAGGTGATGGAGTGATAAAAATGAAGTGATATAACAAGCAGGAAGCCTGGAGACAACAGGAAGTCACTCTCCTAGAGTTGGAAGGGAAAAAAGAGTAGGTGATAATACTAGACACAACAGCTTTAGTATTAGAGGCTACTTGATAGAAACTGGAACCTTAGTGGGTCTGTCAAGTTGTATCCAAAGATTCACACTAAACTCTTTTTTTTTCTTTTTCTTTTTTGCAACATAACATTTTCACTGCATAACTGATTGGGTCAGTAGGCAGTTTTGCCACAAGAAAAATGTTAAAAATAGAAGCAGGACATTAAGTTAAAAGGATGTAATAGAATACTTCTCTTTTTCACTAAAATTTCTAGATGTATCTATTTCCAAATACTAGGTTGCATATTTGTAACTGAACTTCGCATTGCACTGAGAAAGTTTCTGCATCAACAAATGGGAAATACTACGATTTCTTATCATTATGTGTAACATGTAACTGGTGCTACTTATACAGATTCTATGGCAATGTTCCTTGTATTTCACCAGATCATCTAAGCCAAATTCTCTGCCAATACTAATATTCTCCATCATGTTCTATACTCAAATAGCAAACAAACAAACAAAAGCCCCTTACCATTTCTAAGTAACTTATAATCACCAGTATTCACTAGGAATTTTGTACCCTATTTTCCTGTGGGTGAGGCTGATAGGAAAAACTTCATTTCCTTTTGCTTCCAACTTCTAATATTGTGCGATTTAAATTAGCTGAAGAATTGATAGCCAATGCTCTCAAAGATACCTGTGAATTACTAGGTACCTCTTTTAGATTAGTCATAGCTTGATAAACTTTTGGTTTTTATAGGTGGGAAGAATGACCATGTTCGCTGAAGGATTTACAGGAAATCTTCACAGGAAATTTTATCACCATATATTCTATCAGTTCAATACACATAAAATTGTCATCCACAGAACTAGCTAAAATTCTGTCTGGGGAAAACTATAAACCAAGAGGGAACCCAGTCACCTCTGAAACTGGAGATACAGATGGAGGGCAAGATGAGTAGAAATACCCTGTTTTTTTCTTTTGGTCAACTTCAAGCAAACAAGGGTCAAAATATGTTTGCCATGATGAAAGATAAAAAAGGTAGTATTTAGGTAGAAATACACAAGATGTGGAGAATGGTATTTTGATAACCCTGGGTTTCTTTGTTGCTTTTCACAGGATTAAGGGGGGGGGAGTCTTTCAGCCTGGCCAGAGAAGTATAATCTCCAAAATTTAGGGGCCTCCAGATATTGTCAATTTTTGTTTGGGAAAACTGTATTCTCTTTTTCCCTACCCATGTTCATTGAGTCAATGCTTCTAACTAAGTTACATCTGCTGTGCCCTGCAAACAAACAGTGGGTGTGAGAAGCTGCCACATCTCCAGAAGCAACTGACCTAAGCTTTTATTTCTCTCCTTTTATGGTCTGGGTGGGCACAGTACTGGTGATTTTCATTAAACCAGCTGAAAGTTACAAACATTGGTCTGCAGGCCTGCCCATTCCATGGAACTTGGTGGTTCTGAGTCTGCCAGTATGTAATTAAAAGGAAAAAAACAGACTACCCACAGGAACCCACTCCACTGACAACTTCTAAGAAAGGCTAGAACGTCCTGAAACCCTTTGATATCTGGTCTGCCTTCTTAATTTCAAGAAAGCCAGGATATCAAACAAAGTTAATCGTTTACTGTCTCTTTATTTGGTCCAGTTCCAGTCTCTTACAGTTGTCTTGACAGCGTCAATCTGACAAGGAAATACTCTTAATCTGTGTTGATACTGGGAGGGCCTGCAGTTCATCAAGTGGAAAATTGAAATTTAATGGGAAATGAGTTTTAGAGAAGAATTGAGACATCTTCTAGAATTTTATACGTTACCAAGTGTTGCATGACTTCTAACTGCTTAATTGTAGTGCTATTCACTCACCAAACATTTGTTGAGTAATCTGTTAGTGCATCTCTTTAGTTTTTTTCTCAGGAAACAAAGCTAATGGGCATAGGACCATGCCTAGTTTTCTACAAGGATGGGGCACTTCCTTTAATATTTTTGTTTTTCAAGAAAACACAAAAGTTTAAGCAGCTTTCAGTTGCCAAAATTTAGATCTAGAAGATGTTTTATTAATTCAGATGTCAATACAGTGAATTTACAACATGGAAAGACTGCAGATTCTTAAAACAGAATTGGGTTTGAATCTAAGTAGTTACCATGGAGCAACTATTTAGAGACAAGTGAATCAGATCCTTTCTGATCCACTTTTCTCATCAAAAGACTGGACATCCCAGTATCATCCTGTAAGAGGAGAATGAAATCTCTAACATAGAGTACAAAGTATTTACACATTGAGTAATCATTATTATTTAGTAATAGTCTCAGACTTGTCTCTTGGCCAAAATAGAGTAAGCTCTATTCCATTTCCATAGCTTTACTACCTAATTAGACTAACCAGACACATATTCTTACTCTGTATCATCTCTGATAAAACCACTAGCTATGGCTATTTTATAGTTTCTTTCCACCCTTACCCTTGCCCCAAACAACCTATGCATTGTGCTATTCTTGGTTTGTGTAAATGTACTTGGTTCTGCACCTGACACTCAGTAAGTTCTATGCAAATATTTGTTTAATGAGTGAACATGTGACCTATCTGATCTGATTAATGAAACTACAAGACTGACGATGTGAAAATTTGTCATCAACCTTGTAAGTATTTTAGGATGGAACTTGTGAAGCATTTGCAAATAACACAAAGGACAGTTGCCAGTGTGAACATTGTGGGGGCTTTCACTGTAGATTGTAGGGGGGTATGATTAATATAAATCCTCTGGGAATCAGTTCCTTTGAGTTTTCCTCAAATTATACCCCATAATTACACTCTGACTCTCTCCCTCCTTCTCCTCCTCCTCCTCCTCTTCCTCCTCCTCCTTCTTTTTCTTTTTCTTCTTCTTCTTCTTCCTCCTCTTCCTCTTCCTCCTCCTCCTCCTCCTCCTCCTCCTCCTCCCTCTCTGAGGCACTGTTCTTTGCATTTATTATAGGAAGTAGAGAGTCAGTTTGATGATTTCTGGATCATTACTAGTAATGGCTTACAGGTTTTTTAAAGCATCTCACAAATCCTGATGGTATCAAGTCCGACATATACATACAAGGATACACTACTACAAGTTAGTTACAGGTACGAGTAATTACAAATAATCTCAGGCCTCCTTGTAATAATGGAGGACACCAGGTCAAAGCTTGGACTGTAGCATGTGTCTGTGGTGCACTGGTTCCCAAGGGCTGACTCTTAATTTGGATTCATCAGCACCAGATTCTAACCAAGAGAGCTATCCAACCACAATCTGGAAACAATCAAAATTCCCACACTATCTCAAGTATTTCTAGAAGAAAATAAACTTTTTTATTTTTTTATTTTGTACTTACTAATGATGCTGAATATGGCAAATACTCTTTTTTGCATAACATTTATAGCATATATCACTTTTATATATATTTAACCACACACACCAAAAAAAAAAAAAAGAAGTGGCTTCCTGGTTATTCTTGGTTTGCATTATGAGCAAGTGTTCTCTTCTTTCTCCACCCTGATCTGTGCTTATAGGAGGATGGGACTGACTCCAGACTGAATGACCCAAGTACCCTTCTCTCCAACTCATGGTTGAGTACAAAAGCCAAAGGGAACTCCAGCAAAAGATTAGAGGGCAACAGGAGACACAAGTCAAGGTAATTCTCCCCTACTACCTTGTGCTTTGCTTTTTTTTTTTTTTTTCTGGCCATAAAGGAGAATCTAAATCTACACCTCCTCTTGGGAAGTCTCGCATATAGCTCCAGTTCACATCAGACTTCAGAATTCTGTTTTCTCCACTTGCCGCCTTATAACTCCTAGGTAGTAGTGATTTGTCATTGTCACTTCTTTCTAAATGCCTCAGCACCTCCTTTAAGTTTCTTTAACCCATCCAATATTAAAACTCTAATAGTTTTCTTCCCAAAAATACCACCTGAGTGTACCCTTTATTTGTTTTGGGATCCCAAGTCATACAAGTAACCGTGATGTTAAAGAATCTTGCTCAGGGCAGATTATACAAAAACAACTAGCTTATAATGTATAGGAACCAGAACCTGACCTCAAAACTTGACACTCTATACCATTATCATGTCACCTTGTGGAGAATAGAACTTGTCTTGGAATAACAATGCCCTCTTGTGTCCTAAGCTGTTTCTTAGATATCTGAAAATACCTCAACTTCATAGTATTATACTGAGACTAATTGTATTTCTAAAAATCTATTCATTTGTTCAACATCTTTAGCAATGACTAGGTGTTCAATAAAGAGACAGGAGTCAGAGATAATTCTATGCAGCAGAAACAATTTAGCAATGTTTAAAACAACAGAGAGAGAGGTCCAATTGTTTAAGGAACTTTAAATTGTTTGTCGAACCAAAAATATCAAGGGAAGAGAGAAAGGGGAACAGAGAAGAGATTTGGGTAACAAGAGTCAAGAAGGAATCAGGATATAGAGGGCCTTGTGTTTCATGCTCTAGAGATCAGACATCAAATTTAGGGTAGTATAGCCACTGAAGTGGGGAGTCACATGATTATATTAATTATACTATTTTAGTGAGACTCATCTGATGTCATCATGAAAGACAGATTAGCAGGAACTGTCACTTGAAGCATAAAGATTCACAAGATATTACAAGAATATTGCATTTGTACAGACTTTGTAAGCTTGGGGGAAGCTAGTTAGTAGCTCAGTGGAAAAAAATACTGAGACATCCAAAGAATAGAAAATATATCAGTTAGCATCTAATCAGAGACAGAAACCACACTGTAATAAAAGTTGAAAAATCATTTGCTTAAAGGAGATTGGAATATTGGTAAATTGGCAAGTAGGAAGAAAACTAAAAGAGGAACAGTGGATATGAGGAACATCCATACCCCCACATGACTGAGATATAGAATATCCAAGAAAGAGGAAAACAACAAATTTATTTAATAAATCAAAATTATAATTAAAAATTTAACCAAGTAGACAAGGTACCAGGTAACTTGATAAAGAGTAAGCACAAACATACAACTTAAAATGATGAGAGGTAGGTAATCACTAAAGCAGAAGAAACTAAAAAACAATTATAAGAAACTACAAATCTTTATGTAAGTAAATTTGAAAACCTAGATGAAATGGATAATTCTTTAAGAAAATTCCAATTACCAAATTCATCACCTATCCATAATAAAAAAAAAAATTGAGGAATACCATGTCAGCATAAGGAAATATATTTACAATAGTCCTAAAACTAAGGTTCTAATTTAAGAGCAAAACATTAGAGGTATTTTCCTAAGATTAAGAACAAGGTAAAATTAAACATTGTACTGAATGCATAGGTCAATTAGAGAAGAGAAATCAATTTGAGGCATATGTATAGGGAAAGAAGTAAAACTACTTTCGTTTGAAGATGCTGTAACAGCATTTCTTTAGAAAACCCAGAATATCAATGGTCAAAAACAACTCATATAAATAAAAGAATTCAGAGCAGTAGCAGGATATGAAATTTACATACATAATCATCAGTCTTTATATAAAACAGTAGTTGGGGCACACAATGGTAAGGAACATCCCATTACAATAACAGCAAAGAAGATTAAATGTTTCATAATACATTTAATAGTAAAGTATGGGCAAAACCACAGGATAATTTGAAAAACTCTTAAAAGACACAAAAAACAGAACTGAACAACTGGAAATTCATTCCCTAGTCTTGTCTAGAATGACAAAATTAAAGAGATACTCATTTCCCTGTTTTAATTTATAAATTTAATGCAATGTCAATAAAAATATCACGAAGTTATTTTATAGACAAGTTGATACTAAAGCTCATATGAAGAAACTAACATGGAAAACATTAAAAAGAACACGTCAAGGACAGCTAGCACTACCAGCCATGAGAACTCACTATAAAGGTCATGAAATTAAAATAGTATAGTATGACACTTGAATAGACAAACACTATAGACAAGTGGAATAATACAGAAAGTTCAGAATTTGATCTTATTACACAAGGAATCCCTGCACTGAAACTTTGCTGTAAGCCTTTAGATAGTTCAAAATACAAAGTTAAAACCATACAGACACCAATGGTCATTAAGTAAATGCAAGTCAAAACCATAAGATCTCACTTCACACTTACTAGGAAAACTATAATCAAAAAGACAAAACTATGAGTGTTGGTGAGGGAGTGAAGAATTTTATGGAATTGGAATTCTGTACATTGATGAGAATAGAAACTAGAGTAACTGCTATGGAAAACAGTTTGGCAGTTCCTCAAAAAGTTAAACATAGAATTACTATGCAACTCAGCAATTTCACTCCCAGGTATATATCCAAGAGAATTTAAAATGCAAAGACTACAAGATTCTCCCTAGCAGCCTTATTCATAGTAACCAAATGAGAACACAACCCATTTCTCTGAATAAAAATGTAGAGAAACAAAATGTAATCTACTCATATAAAGAAATATCACTCATTATGACATATATTCACATAATAATGAAATATCACTTGGCCCCCAAAAAGAGAAAGAATTAGCAATATGTGCTACAGCAAAAGTGAAACTTACCAGCATTGTTCTAAGTAAAAGAAGCCAGACAAAATCAAGGCAACATATCCCAAGACTAGGCACATCTATAAAGGTGAAGTAGATGAGTGTCAGGGAATGAGGGAATGAAGGGCAATTAGGATTGCTACCCGTTATAGGATTTCTTCTTGGGAGTTGGAAATGTTATAAAATTACACAGTGATAATCATTGCACAACATTTTTAAACAAGAAGCAGTGTGCCATCTAGCAAAGGAAAAATATTTAAAAGAACAAACTCCATTTGCACAGAGCAGGCAGCATAGACTGGATTTGGAGAAGAGAGGTGATAATAAATTGATCAATGGTACTCTAGAGCCCTCGGCTACTCAGCCTCCTTATGTACTCTTCACACGTTTGAACTTCCATGCACTTTCAAAACAGAAAGTCTTATATAAATATGAATGATTTCACAGGTTCTGCTTATATTCTTATATCTTCCCTCCATCTTTTCTCTTAGAAAATAACTCCATTTGAATTCCAAATGCTTTTGGATCTGAATGGGTGGCTTTCCAATATTATTACCACACTAATAAGAAGGGAATTAAGGTTCCATGTAACTCTAGGATCTTCAGTGAAGCTGGAGCCAACCAGAAGATGAAACCAGATGAGATAGGTAGTTTGGAGAGAAACCCTGAAAAATCTGTTTGTTTGTTTTTCTCTCAATTTAACTCTCCTGGATTTCAATTCTTGTGGGCTCTAACAAGGGAAAGTAGGAAAAAGAGGGTGGCTTATTTTTCAATTTCTCTTTCTCTCATTTCTCAACTTTGCAGACTGAAATTTTTTTGGCAACACTAGATTTTGAAGGAGTAGCAGTAAACCCAGAATGATGGCTTTAGATGGAAATTCCTAAGATTACGAAATGTTTTCTATCTATATGTCTGTCTACTTAGTTATCTATCTATCTATCTATCTATCTATCTATCTATCTGTCTGTCTGTCTGTCTGTCTGTCTGTCTGTCTGTCTGTCTGTCTGTCTGTCTATCTATCATCTATCTATAATGTGTGTATGTGTGTGTGTGTGTGTGACTTGAAGATAATTACCTTAAAAATATTGGTCCTTTAAATCTTTCTCTACATGTTTGATGCTGCCGTTTTCCCAAGAAGCCTATTTGTCTATAGAACTGAGTGAATTCCCTTGGTGAGAAATGTTTGATTGTCTGAGCATACAGAAATGTCTGTTATCTTGCTTCATATGACCCTTTAAAATATCAGTATTTATCTTCACATATAACAAGCAGTGCTTCTCATAAGAGTGTTTAGTTTTCTTATAGCGAGGTAATGAAACAGATGTCTCTGAAATGCAGCTCTCCTACCTATACTGCCAGTGAGTCAGTCATCTTGTCTCAAATCCACAGACAAACATTCTAGTCCTTGCAAATGTGGAATAACAGAAGATCATTCAGTTGTGGCCATTTCACACAATAACAATTGCTGAGAGGTGTTGTATTTCATATAGGTAAATTCAAGTAATTTAACCCTTGTTAGTTGGATGCAGCTAAGGATATGGATACAGCTATTTGCATATCCTGAAGTGTATTTTTCAGCTGTAGTTTGTGCAGACAAGAATTAGGTGAGTGGAAGATTGTGGAATTAGAAGCATGAACTGCTGTTTTCACCAACACCCCCAATTAAATAGAATTTTGCCTCTTTTAAGAGAGGGGATTAATTTTCAATTATTCATCAAGACTCATAAGACAATTTTCAGGATATTTCTTGGGGTCAGTGTGCCTTTTAGTTTTCTATTTCTGTAGAAATAGACTAATGGTTAAAAGATAGCACCAATAACTAGAACACCTCAGTTATCAAAAGAAAAGCTTTAAAAGTGATCACTATCACTCTATGCTACACTGAATAAGACACATATAAGGATTGATACATTCATAAAAAGTATCTTTGCATTTTTTCAAAAACTAAAAGAGATATTTTGGTTGTTTGATACAATTTAGTTGGTTTGGGTCATGAATTTTCTGGATAACTGAGAAGTTATTAAATTCATTTATAAAGCTGTGTATGCAGATGGCCTTTTAAATAATTCTTAGAAATGTTTATTTGGCTGTAAAGTCCTTGTCTTAAATATGTGGCATGTAACTGAACAGCTTTTTTTTTTTCTCCAGTGGAAACACTCACTGAAAGGCAGGGGTCTGATTCAATCTGAAAGTGTTATTTGGCCCTTGCTTTGTTTAAGAGAATTTGGCCCTGGCATCCCTCAGTAAACCATCATTTGACTTACACTGGCCAAAATCCATCGATTAGGAGGCCCCTTAGAGTTTAACGGGCAGATGTGGGGCATGAGGGAAATAAAAGATGCAATATCCAATTCCCACCACCAATCCTCTGGTCCAGACTTGTCTCACCAGCTCTGTGATTAATCATCCACCTTCACCTACTCTTTGTTTACATTTGACAGAGTCCCACTGAACAGAAAATAGCTAACGTAGCAAAGAGAAGCAAATTTGGCAGCGCCCTTCAATTAGAAGCTAATGATTAAATTCATTTGGTATTCTTTATGCCATAATGACATTACTTATAAGGAATTCTTTTGGTGGGAATGTAGTCGCCTTTTACACTTCCAGCAACATTTCTCATCCATTATCACTAAATAATCTTGAGTTCTTGTAAATCCCTTAGCAAAGGCTTCTTATAAAAGAACTTAAAAAGAAATAAATCCTCTAAGATATTACAGGATTCTCGCTGTGTGCCTCCCACAGACTTGTATGAGAATCGCTCAGCTTAAATCCTGTTCATTGCTTTGAAGACCCAATCCATGTGCCTGTAATTCAGGCACAAAGAGGGAAAAAAAAAAAAAGACAGCCATAAATATTTGTAAAGGAGCTAAGGTCTGTATTGGTTTGCAGTATTTTTGGTGTGGTACAGGAGGAAGCAGAGAGTGAAAGTCTGATATTTAGTGATAACTTTCTTTTTAGAGGGAATTGCAGACCATCTCTTTGGTACAAGGAATTAGAATTTATTGCAAAGGACATAGGTGGAACAGACCTAGGCTACTGGATGGAGATGGAAGTGAGAGAATACAAATAAAAATTTTGACATCTATCCTTAATTACTAAAAGCCATTTAAATATTTGCAGGGCCATCTCCCCCCTACACTGGGAAAAGCCGGTGCTCAGGCCAGAAAGGGGAGGTTGGGGGGGGTTTCAGGACACCCCTTCTTTTTCACTCTCACTCCATTTAGTCCTCAAGAGAAATAAGAAGAGCACAAACATTGCAAACAGTGACATAGAATGAGGGATCAGATAAAGATCCTATCCACACAGAAGGGACACAGGAGAAGGAACAAGAAAGACAATGCATACTGGATCGGAGAAACAACCATGGTAAAGACCTATCACGGAATTGCACATACAGCCTCACTGGGCGTGGATGAACCTCCATTTCAGAATATGCCACCCAAGAAAACAAGGCATCCCTCCCCAAGGTTTGGGAGAGGAAGACCCAGAGTCGGGGCATCAACAAATCTGCAAACTGATGGAGAAGACATGATCTGCAGTCTATCAGTGGATGCCTATTCACATCAAGAAGCTTCTTTCCTGACAATAGGTAGGGGAAAGGACCCTTACATACACTAATTAACCAGGGGACAGAACTATGGGGCAAAAAGGCAATGGACTGACAAGGAGAACAGACTGGAGAGGGCAGTCAGCAACGAGAAGACATTGACAGACCTCAAATGAGCATGGGATGGCTGCCCAATGCAAAGCTAAGACCTCAAACCTACAAGCATGATATGCCATGTCCCAGGAACACAGTTCCTCACCCAGCAAAAGGACAGAGCCACAGAAAAGGAAGAGACCAATGGTCTTAACATAAATCAAGAAACAATAAGGAGAGAGGAGTCTGAGTGAATGAAGGGACTTTAGGCAGGGAGGGGAAGGCATTCCAGCAACCATTTACCTATGTAAGAAATTAAAAGAATGAATATTCAATAAATAAATAGATATTTTCCCATATAAACCTCTGAAATGTAGCCTCTCCCCATCCCCCAACAAGAGCATATATGAATGAACACCTGCCACACACTGCTTCTGCATCTGCCAGTGGTTTCAGCTTCCCAAGGTATGGCCTTGCAGCTGCCAGATGAGCGATGTTCGTGATTGCAGAGTTCCTATTTTTAATCAGACTTGCAGGAAATTGCGGGCATCTCTGTTTCATTTACTTGGTTTTAAAATGTTTCCTGCATGAGTTTCCTTTTTCAGCAGAGAAAATAAATTGTAGAAGACATTATCTGTAACTGTAAAAATTTTCTCTGTTGTTTGGTAGGCTTCTCTTTTTATAGTCCATAATATGGGTCTTGAATGTCTAAGAAAAGTCCTAAGTCTTTCACCATCTTTTTCTACTTATGATTTTTTTCTTTATTTCAGAAGTCACATGCATACACTAATTAATGGAATTTTACTGAGTGTATGTTGAATCGCATCAAAAGCTTTCTGTTACCACACTGGTGTGATCAGAAAAGAGCAAGGTCACTTTCTCTTCATTCCACCATGCTGAGTAAATTCTCATAATACCAAGTCACCAAAGGAAGTGTCAAGGTCAGGATTTTTAATTACTGTATTTTATGCTATCTATGAAGCTGTTAAGAAAGAAAATAAATCTGCCAATTAACGATGACACACTATCAATTTAAATGACTGATATCAGAGATGTGAAATGTAACTGTAGTGTACATCTTTGAATTCAGGAAAAGTAGTCATTAGTCCACAGTTTTTCTTGACAACTTTGCATGTCAACCCTTGAGTGCTACAGGGAGGTATGGGCATGACCCTGGTATCAGGGAACTTCTGGTCCTTTGGGGGAGATTAAAATTACCATCCGTGGAAACAAAGGACAGCTCACCACTTAACCCTAATGAACATGAAGGAAGGAGTCAGGAGAAAATTTCAGGGGAGTGATAAGATGAACAACAGAAGCTTAATTGTGCGGATACCTGCATGGTGGGTGAAGAAGAACATTCTAGTAAGGCAAAAACTTTGATGTCTGTAGAAATGATTGTTATTGATGCCAGTGGTAAGGTTTTGGAACTGAACCTCCTGGATGCAAGGTTCGATCAATCACACAGGGCCTGTATGTCTTCAAGCAACTTCTTCACCTTCTTCCTGCTTCACTTTGGCCATTTTTTGAAAGGAACTAAATGTGTTAGGGTTGTTAGAACATTACTTAACACACAAAAGGCAATCAGTGAGAACTAATTTGGAGATAGCAGTAATAGTACTAGAATAAGAAGGGACAAGTAGAGAGCCAGAAGGAGGGAGTAGCTTATAAGGGAGGGTGAAGTTACATTGTCACCTTTATTATTCCTTAAACACACACACACATACACACCCAGAAGTACCAGGGCCTTTGCATGAGCTAATACCCTAGACTAGAATCTCTTTCCCTAGTTGAACTTCTTACCTATTCCTTGGGGCCTTGCTGGAAATGTAGTCCAATCAAAGAGGAATTCTGACTGTCCTGTAGAGAATGACAGCCTTATGCTATTGCCTTCTAGTTCCTGTACTTTACTTTTAATAACTCATACTAGCTATTTTATATGCATATTTGGATGTGTGTGTGTAGGTCTCTGTGTGTATCCAGGTTTCTCCTTCTCTGACAAATATAATGGAAATTAAGAGAAGAGGATTTAGATAGATAAAAGAAGAGATCAAGCCCTCAAGGCTAGAGGACTTGGCGCATTTGCATTGAAGAGGATCAGAATATGCCACCCCTGTGGGAACTGTGAATATGGCAGAAGACTTTAAACATCTTCTATGAAATTATCCCGGGTTGGGTCCTAAGTATAAACACAAGTCATTAAAGAGAGAGGCAGAGGAAGATTTAGAATAAGGAGCTAATATGATAATAGCAGCAAGATACTATAGTGATGGCTTTGAAGAGGGAGAAAAAGGCCAGGTGCTAAGAGTACAAACAGTGCTGCTCAGAGAAAGGAAGAAAGGCAAGAAAGTTGACTTTCCCCTAGATCCTTTTGTAAATGTGTGGTCCTTGATTTCAGACAGTGAAATTGATTTCATACTTCTGATCTCCAGAACTGTAGGGAATAAATGTGTGTTGATTTAAGTCACCAAGTTGGTGGTGATTTGTTACAGTGGTCAGAGGAAACTAACTCTGGTCATGGTGTCCTGGTGATGCTTCACAGACATCATCCTCACCAGGTTATTTGTTCAGAGAAATTATAGCTCAAGACAGCAAATCTAGCAGTCTCAGGAAGCTTGTGATTTTTGCTTAGTTTCAGGACAGAACTTTTTGTATACATTGTTCCATCAAAATGTTAAGTCCCTAACTGTGAATAGTTATCCTTTTTCAATCTCTCCTATTTGAAGAGAACAAAAGTCATGTAAGTAAAACAATGAAAATTCTGAGTAACTACTATGTACCTGTGTCTGAGGCATAAAGGAGTATTTTGGTCTAAATTTAGCCATATTTGTAAATATTGGAATATGAAGAACTCATAAAGTAGTATAGGAAGTAATTTCAAAACCAAATTTTAAAAGCTATAAAAACTAAAATACCATGCACATAAAGTATATTTTTGCCTAACACTCTGTTAGGGCCATATGCAGATTCAATAAATATAGTAATAAAATGCATAATCTTTATTGTTAAGAAGATTACAATCTCATGAAAAACCAGAAAAAACAGCAAATTTTCTAGATAATTAAATGTATTATAAAATTGATCATTTAACTAATGTGATCTGGTATAGGGACAGACTATCAGATGTCTGAAATATCATAAAATTCTAAGATAGAATAAATATTTAATTAGTAATATGAGAACTGTTTCAACTAGTGGGGAAAGACTATTATTAAATAATAATAATGACAAAACCAGTCAACAGTTTGGGTTTGCGGTTGGAAGCTTGATTTCAACCATTTACCTTACACCAAAAGAAAGCTACATGTTGCATAGAAAAACACATGATATGATAAATTAATAGAAGACCATGTAGGTTAATATTAGTTTTATTTGTGGTGCAAAGAAGCATCACCTTTTTGAAACATCACACAAAGAAAAGTGCCATAAAATTAAAATTTTATAGTTTTATTCCAAAGCTATTTTAAGTTTCTATGTCCCCCCCAAAATACATAAATCCAAAGATAAAGTCTTACCTGAGGTATAATTATGGTGTGTGAAAATATTTAGCTACAAGTGGTTTGTTGCTCTGTGTATGTATGTGTGTGTGTATGTGTGTGTGTATATAAATAACTAAAAGGAAAACACCAGTATGTTAACAGTAATTATGTTAGTAGGATTATAGCATAGGCGGTCTACTCTTTATACTCTTTAAATTCAAATCTAGCTTACTTGTTTATTAGTTCAACTCCTGGTGCACTACCGCTACATTATCTAATTTAATTTTAAGAGTAACAAATATACTATTAACATAAATTAAGGTTATAGGTTTTAGTATTAAAACAGTGGCTTGAAACCTGGAAGAAAAGCAGAAACACCTTATAATGTTCTTCTCATTCCCAAATTCATTGCTAGGGATTTCATTGTTATTTAAAGGCCAAAGATGTTGAATGATCAGACATCTATTTGTAGATTAGTTGTTAACTTACAAAATAAATCCCATGCTTTTTACTGCAAACTCTGAGATTTAAAGGATTTTTGATGCTAACTTTAGAAACAAACTTTGTATAAGTGCAGCTTCACTCTATAGATTACTTTTATTTTATTTTTATTTAACTTATTTTAATATGGAAGCACACTTCCTTTATTTTACACTCTTTTTTAAATTTTAGCATTAGAAAATTTGACCCATTTTAAGTTGGGCAGGTAGGACAGAGTGGGGGTACAGTGCTCCCTGTAAGCTGACCAACAAGTTGTTCTCAAGGAAAGGAGCATAAAGGTTCTCCCAAGGAGAAGCGAACCAGCTCTCCTGTTGTTAATGATTCTATTTCAAGATTTAATGATAGCAGTATAATCTATTTCTTTGCTCCTAATATAAGCCAACGTCTGGGGTATAGAGGACTGGGGAAAAAAATTAAGAATTAAGAAAGTCAGCTGACAGAGTCCCTTAATATGTGAGTTGACCATGGAGATGGTAACCAAATATAAATAAATAGATAAAAGATAGAAGGAGGGTAGTGGAGATGGAGAGATGCTATTCAGATGTCAAAGTAAGCCTGGTGTGAATTAGCAACTGCTCAGACCCAGTGTCTTACATGTTCTTCTATTGATGGAACAAAAGAAAATAAAAACTCCACCAGAGAGTATCCAGGTCTATTTTTCAGTGAGATGGGGTAAGTACTGCCAGCATGCCAGTGTCTTACATGTTCTTCTATTGGTGGGCTGTCATGACAGTAGGTTCTCCAGTAGGTGCACATGGGAAGTTGATTCCCACTCTCCACCTGACCATCAAAGTTGTTCCCATCTGGTTGTGAGACTGCTTTGGTCCCTTTTACTTTACTCAGTGTAGACATTCCCTCCCTACAATGTCACGAGATATTTTTCACCCCAGAGAATGTTTCTGGGGCCTGAAAGGGAAGAGTTGAGCTCTGTATTAATGATGACAAGAGTACCAAACTAAGTAGTTGGGAATATGTGGGCTGCAATGGGATTAGTAAAACTCCCAATGTAAGCATTTTCTAAGTTGTCTAAAATTTAAATTTGGAAAACCATAAGCAATGGAATAGAAATTACTAGATAAAATATCTATAGGAATAATTTGCATACATTAAAAATATGCTTCCAAAAGTAATATAAGCCAGATTAAAAGACAGACAGTATAATGGGAAAATATTTGCAACAACTGCCCCATCTTCCTACCAAATGGAAGTAGAGTCTGGTGCGATCTAGACTGACCATACTATTGCTGATGTGGGAGCCCATTTTTTGCTGCTTAATTGCTAGAGTAATTGAGAATTAAACAGCATTTTCCTGAACTCAAGAATCCGGGGCAGGGGTGTTGAAAATTGGGAGGTGCTGGCAGTACCTACCCCATCTCACTGAAAAATAGACCTGGATACTCTCTGGTGGAGTTTTTATTTTCTTTTGTCCAACACAAGAACATGCTAGTTAGGAAAGAACAACATTGAGAAGGAGAATATTATAGTTTGATTGATTTGTTATTCATGTAACCTAGATTGGAGACCTCATTTTTTGAAACTCCCTGTGAATTTTATAAGGGGATAAGTTAATGTGTTCATATTTAGGACTTTCACATTGTTTTACTCAGGTATATTTTAAAACTCCTGGTGAGATATCTTGGACATGGTAAATGAAAATAATTTGAAATAGAAAAGTATATCTTGTGAGAAGAAGCACATCACAATATTAAGTGGTGGTTATCTGGATAACAGAGTTATGAGTGACTTTTTTACTCGCAAATGTTTTTTTTTTCTTTTTCTGTGTTTTTCAAATTCCTCATTTTGCATAGATTTTGAAAATCAGAAAACTTTTAAAGGCTAAGTCAGTGTTAAATGCATGTATATTTTTCCATAAAAGTTACTTGTCATTCTTTTAATTTTTCTACTATATATGCTTAAACAGCTCCTATTTGTTTAAGAAAAATTGTCTATTGGAAAATTGTCATATCTGTGTATCCAGGTGAGACCTTTTGAAGCTCATGAACCTCCTAACAGCCTAGACTCTTACATTCTCCCTCATGAAATCCTTCTGAATAGAGTAATGATCTTCCCTGGTTTTAATTCTTTCGTATTACCAGATTGCCAGATTTGCCCAATACCACATAACAAAAGTGAAAAGGAAATGAAAAAGTGAAATAACTTAAACAATTTTAGATTGGCTCACAAATAATCTAGTGTGATGTTTATTTGGATCTATATTATTGTTTTCCTTAATAGAAGACAAAACTTACCAGCTAAAGGACTATGGATTGTGCCCACACCAAAACCATAACTGTAGGAATTCAATTACTCTCTGTTTGGCTTCCAGGAAGTGCATTTGTACCAGATACAGGCATGTACTAGCCGAACAAAGGTTATCCTGAAAGCTGGTCAATAATTTATAAAAAAGAATTTGTGGAATTTTGTTGTTCCCTGATTTTCTTGTTAAAAGGAAGAACAAAACATTCAAAAGCCCTAGGAGCTTTTTGAAATCAGTGTTACAGTGGATTCTGACTTACAGAACAACCATTGCCGTCATCATGTATTACAGGGCCGTGTGCCCTTGTGGTTTGATCTGTGACAGAGTTGCCAAAACTCACCAGCCTGTGGTTTCATTGTTCTCTGTTAAAGAGGAACAGAAAGAATGAAAAGGAGGTTTTGTGTGTGTGATTCTTTTTGTTTATTCTCTTGCTTGTTTTCACACTTGCTTTCCAGTCAGTATGTTCATATATCTTGACCCCAACCTGCCCCTGCTTCTAGATATGGGATTAGCCTTCTCAGGAGCTTACCATAAAACATCACCCAGCACATCTTTGGCTTGGCCTCTCTGGATTGTTATTATGAGTCTCACATGTTTTATGCAGAGCTTTTGGATTTTCAGAGTAATTTTAGGTCTTCCATCTCACTAAGATGAGGTAATGAGGACATGAACTATTAACCCCATTTAACAAGTGAAAAAAAAATTTTAAATCCTGATACTTCTAGAACTTTTACCAGATATCAGTGGTTTGGGGACCTTCTGGCTTTCTTATGCCCCCTTCTTTTTATGCTTTTTGTAGTCTAGATCTTCCCTCTCCCTACCCTGGCACAGTTTCAGACACATAGCTGACCCGGTACTGTGGTTTCCTGAGACTTTGCTTCTGAAGTGTGACCCAGAGACAAGGGTGAAAGAGACATCAAATGTCCCCAATGCGACTCCTTTCATTCTCTCTCCCTTTCTTTGGGTCCTCTTTCATTATCATCTAAGTTATTATTTATAGTGAAATTTAATTAGTATGCAGAAAAGTGCTATCTTGAAAGACTTACCAATTATTTTAAAGTAAACAAATGCAGAACCATCCCCCAAATCAAGAAATAGTCCTTTGTAGCCCCTACAAGTTCATATTATTCTCTTTCCTGACTGCAACTTTTTCCTTCCTTAGGTGACCATTAGTCCCACTTCTGCAAGTTACTCTCTTGCTAATTTTTACTTTGATCAACCAAGATGCATCTATAATCAGTATAGTTTAGCCTTGCCAGTTTGGGGACTTTTTATAAATTAAAATGAGACAGTGTATATTGGCTGATAATTGGCTTCTTTCTATCCTTGCGGTTGAGTACAACTGTACTTCACTTATTTTTGTTATGTACCATCCCACTGCATGAACATAGCATAATATATTCATCTAGTCTACCACTGAAAGTTCTCTCAATGCTTAGGCTGTGCAGTCAATACCAGTAGGAACAGCCATGTACAATTCATCCTGTTACATGTAGATACAGATTTATCTAGGGTATCTGTAGCTGAGTGGAACTAATGGATGATAGCGTTTATCTATCTTCAGCCTTACTTAATGGTAACATGCATAATGCTAAATTTTCTAAATGATTGTTTTAATGTGTAGTTCTGCCAGTAGCAAATGAATATTCACTTCATTGCACGTCTTCACCAACATTTCTATTCATCATTGTTTTAAAAAATAAAAATATCAAATTATTTGCACATTTGTAATGATCTGCCTTACATTGAATAAACATGAACCAGTATGCTTTCCTCAAAGTCTCTTGAATGGTGAGGTGATAGAGGGGTGGGAGGGTTGACTCTGGGTTTAATCTGAGTTCAAATCCTAGCTCTACACCTTTGCTAGCATAACCACAGGGAAGTTACTAAACCTTTCTGTGTTTAATTTTTCACATTCATCAATTTGAGTAATAACAATGCCAACCTCACTGAGTTACTTTGACAATTAAATGACCTCAAAAACATGAAATTTTTAGAAGAGTACTCAGCTCATTATGAACATTATCTAAGAGTTTATCATTGTTATTGTTATAGCAAAAAAATGTCCAGAATCAAGTGTTGCTAAAGATTTTAATCTTTAGCCTGTCTGTTGTAAGGGGAAAGGGCTATTGATTTTGTTCAACAAATTCATGAAGAATTATCAGTTTCAAATGGAAATGGTTCCTTCTCTCAAGAGATTCATAATTTAAAGGGAAACATGGGTACACAAACAGAATAGCAAGCACACAATATATTAAGTGCTGCAGTGGTTGATGGACACAGTGATGAAGCTATTAATTAGGACTGAGAATGGATAATTAGAGCAAAGACAAACTGGTAGTAGCAGTTGAAATGGGCTTCACAGTTTTAACAGGAGTTCAGCAAGAAGATGTATGGGAGAAAGAACTTCCAAGTACGGATTTCTCCAATATCCCAAAATCAAATATTCCTATTTGGTATGATTTGGCAAGTTATTATGAAGGTTTTGAAATAATCAAAAATTTCCATAGAAGTAACAGTAGCAGCATTCCCAGATCACAGAAATGGCTTACCAAATCACACCAAATACTTTAGGATAGCAGGGGAGACCTGTGGAAGTAATCATTTAAGACTAGAAATTACAGAAATATGGAAGTAAATAACCTACTTGGAGGACTTAAGTTTATAGATATTTAAAACACTTTTAAGACAATTAAAAAGTAACAGAATATTAAATAAGGTTAGATTGTAGTAATCATTTAGTAATCCTGTAAAGTTTAGAATTTATTCTTTAGGTAATAGGGGGTTATTATAGGTTTTAGCAAGAGACATGACCTAGAATTTTATAAAAGAATAATAATAATAACCTAGGATATGTGGATTAGCTTACAAGACAAAGGAAAAAGTTGTAGTTATACCATTATATCTTATTCCTCACCAAAGGACAAGGCATAAGTGTGCTTTCTGTGCTAGTTCCATTTTCAGACAGGACTCTACTATTGTGGACTTACATCCAGGACATCATCCCTGAATTGTCTCTTCTTCTAATCCATGAAAGTAGCAAGATTTTCTCTCCTCCCAACGGTTCTTAGGAAAATTTATTGCAAAGAAAGGAGTGAATAGGAAATATGATCACGTTTGACAGTTGATGTGATATGTACTGAGTTGTGAGGGAAGAAGAAAAAGCCAAGATGATTCCAAAGTTGGAGGCCTGAACATTTGGGAGGACAGTGATGTCATTTACTGAGATAAGGAATGCAGGTGGAGGAACATGTTTGGGGGCCAGATGAATTTCATTTTGGAACTGCTGAGTTTGCAGTCCTGGCAAACTATCTCTGAGGAAAGGTTGACCAGGCAGATGGGAGAGCAGGTCTGTAGGAGGCACAATACCCTGCACACAGCTTCCCCATAAATGTTTATTAAATATGAGATAAACAAAGTTTAAACCAGTTTCCATGTTAGCGTTCCACAGTGATATTTACTGGTTGGGTCCTTGCCGAAATAAGGCTTGAATATATCCAACTTAAAAATAATTACTCACCACTTCTGTGCCCTCCCATATGTTTCTCCTTCCAGTTACTAGTACAATTTTTTTAAATAATTAAGAATTAAAAAAACAAAACACAGCAAGTGCCATTTAAACACACTGTCATCATTGCCCTACTATTATTAATTACTGGGAAGACAGAACTTTAAAAAAGCATCTTCCTCTGTGTGCAGCAACATTTGGTCAGCAAGAGTCCTGGACTTGATCTTTGAAGTGATCACTTCACTTGCAGTGGGAGGAGTTGGAGTGACTGGAGGGGGGAAGAAGGTAATGGATCAGGTAAGAGGGTAAGGAGGACAATATGAAAGAGAGGGTCGAACCTAAGGGAAATGAGAACCATACAAATGTGACCAATATTGTATGAAAATTACAAAATAAGAAAAAATTTAAATAAATAAATAAATTTGAAAATAGTTTGAGGCTGGCAAATTTCATTCTTAGACTACATTTTAAAAATTCATTCCCCCCCCCCCTTGGCCCCAGAACTAGTATTGTTGTATCATTTGTCTGATAGCAATCCTTAACAAGACCAGATGAGGTTTTGCTCATCTTGGGCTCCTCACCCTAGCTTAGTGCTTTGACACAGTAGTTGCTCAAACAGAGCACATGAAATATACCAATAAAACCATTGTTTATCTGGTGGAGTTTGCTGTAAGATCATGATGCTAAATGTTTATCTTGCTTCTGTTTGTCTTATTATGTAGCAGGGAAGTGGCTTTGCCCAGACCAATTAGAAATGATATGATTTACGGGATAGAAGAAAACAATGTCGCACATTTTTCCATAGTAATAGAACCAAAGTCTGACTATGGTTCAGTTCAACTCTGAAAGATTCTCTGTTAGAGTTTCCTTGTAAGTCTTTTAAGAAAGAGTTTCTCTTTCACCTCCAACCCTGCTCATTCCAGCTAGGTGCCCAGTACTCCATAAGAGAGGAACCTCTGACTCACCCTCGCAAAAGTAAAACTGTGTAATAAGATGCATTCTTCTTTGACTAATTTTTTCTTCACAACATATATTGACATTAGGAATTATAAGAAATTCAGCAAAAGCATTGATTTTTATTGCTTCCTTTGCATTTTTTTTCTTTGTGAGAAATTAATTGCGCACCCAGTGCCATGTATTCCCACATCCGATCCAATAGTACCTACTAGGAAAAAGGCTTTGGAGAGTGCCTCATTTGGAAGCACAAACATTAAAAAAACAAATAGGGAGGGAATTTTAATATGTCTTTTTATGGTTGCAGTAAAGTAACTTGTTAAGGTTGGGGAAGGACCTGCAGAGAGAAATAGGGGACAGACCTCAAGATAGAGAAAAGCTAAAAATTGACTAATGAGCTGGGGAGTAGAGCACAGTAGAGGTTTCTGTGAACACACTTATGTTGTAAGATTGTTTACCCCTTGACAGTCTATTGCAGATTGCTGTGGAAAAGTCATTATTCTCATTTCAAAGGCAAATATTCTGGTCACTTTAACTTTTTTTTGGTATTATTGATAAATTATTGTTTATCAGAGTTTTGTTTCTAAGATATAAAATGTACTCTTGGGAGAAGTAGGTAGGGCATGTGAAGTTTTTTCTGGGTCTATTCTTTCCTATAAGGTTAGCTCAAATTCTATTCCTTCTGTGAATAGTTTACAGAGTCCCCCAAATGGTCTTTCTCATCCCAAGTGTTCCATGGTGTATTTCTAATATCTATTATCATAGAATGGACTAGTCCAAAATTGATGGCTTAAAGCAAAACTAATCATTACTCCTTATTCTACAGGTCATGCATTTTGGCAGGGTTCAGCAGGAATATAGTACATCCCACTAGGTATAATATTGTCTGGGACAGATGCGATGACCCAGGCATATTCAAGAAGGTTTGATTTCTATATTTATATCAACTAGAGCAACTGAACTATCCAGAGGATACCAAGTTTCACTGTGCTAAATTGTTTAATCCCACCAATTTTGTAAGTTTCAAATATGGTTCTTTCCAGTGACATCATCTTATTGGATCATCACAATGAGAGACACTATTATTTCATTTTTTAACCACAAGGAAATGATCACATGCATATTGTAATCAGTGGTGTTGACCCATATCTTCTTGTACTTGCTTTAGGACTTTGGATCCAGGTTCAAATTTATATGAAAGCAAAACTGCTTTCCATCAGTGTGGTAGGCTTTTCAAACTGCACTGAGGTTTTCTGAATCAGCATTGCCGAAGGTAGGATTGCTGACTCATAGCATAAGGACTTAGCTTCATTATCTAGCTATGATTTCTGCCTTTTCCTTACTAATTTTTCTAATTCCTTTCATTTTCCTTTTCCTTCTGGAGAGAATTGTGTCTTTTCTATCTTTTCTATCTTTTCAGGGTGATTTATGGGAACAAAGTGATGTGATGATTGTAAAGTATCTTGAACAATTAAATGAATTTTACAAGTTGATACAAATTTAGTGAATTAGTGCCTCACATTCAGAAAGTTTATAAAGTTAGCTTAATAAAGTTTACCTATCACTACTGAAACATTTGGGAAGAAACATGGTTTATGATAATGGTAGTTATCATGGACATTATGATGACTGGATTTCTTGGGTAGTCATCTTTGTTTTGATTACTTTGTAATCAATGCCCTACTATAAAGCTTTATAGTAGGGCATTCTTTGAGTAGGCCACAATCTCTGCTCTGAAAAACCTGTTGGGGAGAGAAACTAGGATGAAGAAGAATGAACAACAAAAATAAACAATGTCGAAAGATATCAGAAGAGGCAGAAATACAATATTGTATAAGGCATAGGACTTCCAACTTTTAGTAGCATCAGGGAACAAACCAAGGTGAAATCACTACATCTGACAATCAAGAAAAATTGAGGTGACTCAACTTTCATAAAAAAATTGACAGTGAAATTGGAAGAGAGGTCAAGAAGGATTAAAAACTACCAGAAGGAACTACTGCAACAAACCAGCAGGTGGCTTTGGGAAACATTCATAGAGCTAGAATCTGCTGAGAGCTGTGCTCTCTAACCTGCTGTACAAGAAGATCACCTAGAGAGATTTAAAAAACATAAATTCTAAATTCTTAGGACCTAGTCCAACCTTATAAAATCAGAATGTCTATGAATGGGTCTATAAAATTGTATTCTTATGTAAACTCTTCAAAGAAATTCTGATCAGTCTAGTGTAGACCAGGACAGTGGTTTTCAGGGTGAGGTCCTCAGATCTATAGCACCTCTGACTTTGTAATCCAGTTCAGACCTCCTATAAGCTCTATAACTGAGACACATCAGTCTTCTTAGTAAGTCCTGTAGATTTTTCTGAAGTAAATACAAGCAGAATATAAAGTAGGAAGATATACTAAGCCATCAGTTTCTTGACATTAATGGGTTAATGAATAAGTAAGTGGTCAGTAAGAAAATGGAAGAGATATTGGGTCCAACTTATTTCTGCTTCAAGAATTTTGGCAGTGAAGTGGGGAGAGGTGGAGAGGAATGAAATTCTTCATTTAAATATGGTGAACACAGCTACAATGCAACCCACTTTTAAAATAATTTTCTCAAAGTTTCATAACAACCTAAGGAGTAGGATAATATTATCTCTACTCAACACAAAGAGAACACTTTCAGAGATTTTAAATAATCTTCTCAAGGTCACACAGTTAATAAGTAGCTGAGATTTGAACCTAAGAAGCTGTTATATGCTGTGATCTTTCTTTGAGTGGGACAATGTAACTGCCAGGGAAGTTAGAGACAGTGAGTGCCAACCCCCTAGTTTTCTGCTGAAATCCAAGGTCCAGAAATGTAAACTGAATCACCTGAATCACTGATCAAGTTGGTGATAGAATTGGAGTTAAAGTCTAAGAAAATCAACTTGCCAATATGCAATCTGAGGTTCCTTCTCCAACTACTGGGACACTTGTTACATATGTTTAAATTTATTGAGGAATGTGACTGATCCACATTTTTTGTGTATTTGATCAAATGTAGAATAAAAATGAGGAAAGATCCTAATTGAAAAACTCAAGAAATGGGAATGGTGGGATGGCTATACTATAGAGTAACAATGAAATGCAGACTGTGTGAATTTTTTTTTTTTAGACTGTTATGGATAAAAAGTAGTTTACTATATCTGGTGAGATCAGTTCCATATTACAGCTAAACAATGACAGAGCTATGTGGCATTCACGTCTGATTGAGTTGAGGATTTGGTAATTACTAATCTTCCCAGCTGATAGCTTCATGTGTGAAGCTAAATAAAATTAAATTTTTGTTGTATTCTACCTGCCTCCAAACAACTGCCTGTTGTTCAGCACAACAGTGATGAAAGCAATCTACTCATCATTTCATATTTTCTCCTTTGAAGTCATTACTTAAAATTCAGTTTTTGCTATAGAAAAGATAATAAAGATTGCAGTGAGTAGAATTTTCTTTCTTAAAAAACACCTGTCATTTCAAGAAGCACAAAGACTATAGAAGGAACATGCATGTTTTAATCATAATTTTGTGTCCTTTTAATTATAATTATCTCAGAACTCTGGTACAAAAATATAGAACATTTAGCTAAAATAGATGAGACATCTCTAAATGATGCTAGTAAAGAACTCTTTAATTTAATATATTATTATGCCTTGCTGATTCTAAATGTCAGATCATAATCACCAAAACTTAAAAATATGATCCCTAAAATTTTAAAAGGCCAACAAATTAGAATGATCATGCTGTTGGAATAAATTTACAGATTCCAGGTTGACATCCTCATGTAGCTAAGAATTCGCTACTGTTTAAATCAGAGACATTCATGTTCATAGCTGTCACTCTCAGTAGCCTATGCAGTCTTTATTCCCAGATACTACCTCTTGCTCTGATTCTCCCCATCCCCCACAAGAATATTATTTTTATTCAGATATGCTTCCTCCAATGTACAGCCGTATGGCCTATGGCCAAGTGGTATATTTTGATTGGCTGGCCCCATTCTACTTGCCAATAACTGGCTGAAGACATGGTCAGGTGACAGAATTCTGGCCTTTGAAACCTAAATGCACCCTGTTGAGAGGACTTCTGGGAAGGTGTCTCACTCTTTGAAAAAGAGAAAGGAAGGAATGGCTCATTTCTCTCTTTGAATATGGTGACCATAAGGGAACAGACTCAGTGAAAGGGAAAAACCAGTAATGGAAAGGGGCAGAAATACGAAATAAATATCACCAAGGTGTAGAATTTTGCTCATGTCCTATTACACTCAGAGGTGGCCTACTTTGTACTTCCCTGTTAGAGAGAAAGTGAGTTTCTTTATTGTTGAAAAAGTTTTCAAACTTCATCATTCATTATAATGACATAGAGGACTTGTTAAAACACCGATTGCTGGTTCCACCCTCAGCATTCCTCATTCAGTATACCCAGGGTGGAGGTGGAGAATTTACTTTTCTAATATTTTCCCAGGTAATCTCGTTGCTTGGCCCAGGATGACACTTTTGATAATCCCTGGTCTAAAACGTCAGTTATGTCAAGGGTTTCAATTACTTGCAGCTGAAAGCACCCTAGTTCCTATGCATAGATGCTGAGAAACACATAAAGATATAAAGACCTCCTGCCATCCAGGAAGTCTCAAGCCTGATTTATGTTAAACTAACCAGAGAAAAAATGTTCTATCCTTCCCATCCTTTCCATCAACAATGACAATCCTTAAACACAAATTGATCAAAACCTTGAAGCATAACATATTTCTAGAATAAGGAGCATACGCCTTGGAGGCAGACAGTTCTGGACTTAAATTAGAGCTCGACAATGCTGTCTGCACTTGCAAATCACTTACATTTTCTAAGTTTTCTGATTTATAAATGAAACTTAAGACTTTATTATGTATATATAGCATATATATATAATTTCTATGTCTTTTCTTATCTTTCTAACAGAAGTAAAACATATGGGGCCAAAAAAGTAGAAAATCTTCATTATTCAAAACTTTGTATCTAAAATCCTATATTTATAAGATTGTCAATGGAAACAAGAGTCTTCATAATATAAAAACAATTAGCCATGAACTGTCCGGTTACAACATTAATGTTCTCTCAAACATCCCATTCTGCTAAAGAATAGTGTTTGTTACTTAAAATTCATTTTACTATCCTAACACAGATTGTAAATTGTGAACATCTGGTAATAAAGACTGCAAATTAAGGTTGCATTCTTAACGTACAAGATTTCATGAAGTTAGTTAAAGTGATGTTGAAGAATTCATCAGCGCACACTCCACATCCCAGACAGATGAGGGTCTGGTAGTAATAGACCAGTGAAAATTTTGATGTGAAACATTTGGGGTTTTGACATGAGAATAGGCTCTTTTAGAGAATGGTTTAACTATCAAAAGATCTAAAAGATCTTAAACCTCTGTTGGCTTAAGTGATGCATATTTTCACAAAGATTCTCTTCATGGTCATGTACCAAAAGACAAATGGAAATAAAGAATGTTGTATTGTTAGATGGTATCATTTTCTCACTGAAATGAAAACAGATATAATGATCATAACTTAATTCATTCTAGGAAAGAACTAATCAATGGTTGATATTGTCACATAAGTCTTGTTATTTATAAGAAATGTATATTTTTGGAATTTTAATATCAATTTTTAAAGTAAAATTATATTCTGAAATGCTGTTACCATTTACAATAGAAAATTTGCTTCTCTTTTAAATGAATTTACTTTAAAATATTGAGGAAAATAGAAACCAAGACATTTAAAATTACGTTCTTGTATGGTACCTAAAATCCTCTTCAGGAGAAACTGCGGAGCTTTCTATTATCAACTCTTCAGTTGGTCCAGTGTCTTCTAGATAAATAACGATGTCTTCTAAACTTTTTTGAATTTCTATCTGACTGATAAGACACAATAATATCCCAATACTTCCAGACTCTGTGTGTGTGTGCGTGTGTGTGTGTGTGTGTGTGTGTGTGTGTGTATCTGCGTGAGTGTGACTTTTTCTCTCCTTCCTCCTCTTGCTCTCTTGGGTGTGGGCAGGATATCCAGCAGCCATAATGTATCATGAGATACAAACAGCATATTGAGAGAAAGAAATCTAGACATCTGAGTCTTTAACATTACCATGAGGTTCCCATGCCAATCTCAAAATGCCTGTTGAATGTCTTCACCTGACAGACAAATAATTATCTAAGCAAAACTACTCTTACTGGGGATTTTCTGCTATATACAGAATAATTCTAATACACAACCAAAATTTGCTGAAGATTTGTTACTGATTCCTGAAGTGCATTTCTATTCATTGCTTTAGACTATGGGAATATGGGAGGTAGGTCAACAATGTGCCTGTGGACAGGGAAGAAAAAGTTTCAGATTTAATATTAAGTAGAATTCCAAAAAATCAAGTTGGTCATATCCGATTTATCTCTCTATGTATGAATTTATTCAGCAAGTTGCTTTTGTAGATTACTCACATCTGATGTAATGTTAAATTTGTGTTGACTGAGCCAGAAAGACCTTTGTGATTGTCGGAGGCAGTATCTTTCCATCACAGGGTTTTTTGTGGTTTTTTTGTTTGTTTGTTTGTTTGTTTTTTAATTCAACAACCCTGTAAAATGGTCATCCAGCCTCTGGAAAAAAAAAAAAACTTTGATAAGAAAGAAACAACAGTATAAAGCAGCCCATTGAACTGATGGGAAGGGATTTTTTATGTTAACTTGAATCTGCCTGTTCAAAATTTTCATCTACTAGGTTGTAGACAGAGCTTTTTAATAACCCTTTGGGTTATTATAGAAGCTAATGTGTTGCCTTAAAGTCTTCTTGGTTTTAGGCTAAACACCCCCTACTTCCTTCAGCTATTCTTCTTTTGAGGTAGCTCCCAGTCCTCATGCTCCTGATTGCTCATCAATGCATTCTAAATTGTCAGCAGTTTTCTTTGCAAAAATCCATTTCATCATGCTGTGTCTTACAGGAAACAGAGGGTCATCATCTGCTATAATTATACTTTATGTAGTTGATGGTTACAGTGAGTATCCTCTGTAGCCTTCTCTTCACAAAACAGAAGCTTACTCATTTTCTTTATCTTTCCTTAAAACCCTTGAGCACACTGAATGTCTATCAAATAGCAAGTTTGATCACACCCTCCAAAAAGAAAAACAAACAAGCAAATAAACAATTAAAAAATAGCTTGGATAATGCCTTTAATTTTTTTCTTTCATCATAAATAGCATGCTTGTCAAGAGATTAATAGTCATAGGTAATGGCTCCTTATCTTAAAAATTAGGCATTACATTGTTGAACATTTTACCAAAGCTAAACATTTTACTTCAAACTAAAATGAGATAATACTCATGTTTATAAAAATAGACATTCCCCACAGTGTTGTGACTTGTTAGACTCAATAAAATACCTGTTGACTGACAACAGTTGAAAATTGACAATTTTCTGCATATGGGGAGAGTGTGGCAGCAATTGATGACTCTGAGGATAAGAAAATCTGCCACGTAGGAGATATAGGACCAGTCATGTAGTCTCCCTGAAAACATTCACAAACACACATTCATAATAGCTAGTACAATTGTTTGCAACTTCCATTATTTCCTAGTTGTCTAAACATAAGAAGCTATGGGCAGCACCATGCTCTCTTATCTTTTTCACAGACATCTGCCTCCTCATGGTCCAGGATTAAATTTTCTCTTGATCACTATCTTACCCTTCAGTCATTCACTTCCCCATTGACAGTTTAAATGTCACTTTGAAAGAAATCCCTGTTATTTAGCTTGAAGATACTTGAAAAAGTTGTACTTTAGCAGTAGTGATGTTGGATAATGTGATTTCACATGAAACAGTATAGGGTCAGACAAATTCTGTTTCTTTAAGGTTTCTATTTCATCTTTGAAAGAAGAGTTTGTGCCAAGAAAAAAAATTTGAACTAACCCTGCTTCCCAACCATTTTCCATGACCTTCATGACCATAAGTACATATTTGTCAGGAGATAATAGGTCATAGGTAGTGACTTTTTAGCTTAAGAATCGAACATTGCACTGCTATGTATTTTCCAACATGCTTGTTCCAGACCAGTGGAGGTTTGCAAAGTTTCTAGATTCTCATGGGCTGTGCCTAACAAGGTTTCTTTCATCAGCAATCTTGATAACAAGACTTAGTAAGCTGTCTTTAGCTGACACAATCATGGTCTCCATTGTCACACAGTGTTTTTACTTCATCACTGACAAGCCCATAAGAAATTGATAAGCATCTTGGGTGTCAGGAGTACTGAGTCCTATCTTCTGACCTGGGTTCTTTTAGGGTGCTCAGAGCCAGATTTTTCAACTGTGCTAGCAGGTATAATTGACTTCCATTTCATTTCTGGGTCTCAATTGCATTTTTTGGTAGTATTGCATTATGTATTATGTATAGTAAGCCTTTTCTACCTTTTATCTGGAAAGAGGCAGAGTGCAATGAAATAAAGTGAAATAGTTCCATTTTTGTTACTAAATGACTTGAAGTTTCTCTGAGGCTCAGTTTGTAAAAATGTGAGAAATGAGGATTAGATTTTGAGGCCACATCCAGCTTTCACATTCTATAACCAGGTGACATTTTTGGCTTTACTATTGCATTTTAAAATAGAGCATAAAAGGAATACAGATCAGTCCCCTCTTTGAAATAGCAAGACTGATTTTCTGCTTATTTGGGACAGGAGGAAAGGTATATAGAACCACCACTGGTTCGAAAATCAGAGCTATGCAGTTCTAAGAAAATTATAAACTGAATTGAGTTTATGATTTTGAGTTTTCAATGGAGCAATTTAGTTTATTCAGAAAGAATAAGTAAGGAAGAATGAAATTCACTCCAACAGCTCTCATGCTAAAGATATTTAAGGTTGTTGTCACAGAAAAACTAAGATAAGTACTTCAAGCAGCTCCAAAGAAAGTATTCAGTCTGGATAGTATCAGCATCACCTCACCAAGACCTGTGTCCTCCACATTGAGGCCAGGGTCTTCATTGAGAGCTTCCATTATTTATTTGTTCAATGAGGCTGGAAAAGTTTCATGGAATAATGTTAACCTGTTATTCTTCTGATCTATTCTGTCTCTTTAGGAACTCAGCTACTAGGTAAACTGTGGTGTGAGGGAGTCTTAACCCATTTGTTTTCCAACATGCAGCTTGGTTCACAGCTCTAGAAAACCATAGTTTGATAAACTGTATCTCTTCCAAATTTGAACACTGGAAGCAGTGATTATTAAAGCAAAACAAAATAAAACAAACCTTAACTAGATACCATGTTTTCTCTTTTTCCTTCTTTTTAGCAAGTTAGTTTAGTAAGAGAAGGTATTTTTGCCTTGCAGCTAGCATTGCCTTGCTGCAATGTGTTGGTAGAGGTCTAAAAAAGAATACCAAATACTAGGTGATGGGGGTGGGCCTGGAGTGGTGGGGAAAAGCCACAAGCCACATTCCCTGATGAGAGGCTCTTAACAATTCGGTGGTTCCTGAGTACAGTGTGAACTGTTAAGAGTCAACAAGTAGACAAAGAAAACCCAGACCTTTGATGACCCCTGGTGAATAAACTAAGCACTGCATTGAAATGCAGCTAAAGCTGCAGACTTCCCTTGCAGGCAAACCCCCTGAATTGCTCCTCTCTCTTAAATCAAGCAAAGGATTTTTCCCCTTCAGTGCCTGTTCCACTGGCATTATGGACATGTTTTATAGATTTGAGGCATCTGCATCCTTCTAAACAAATCTGATTTGGACTATTTCTGTCAATAGCTCAAGAAATGTGCATGCGTACACTTTTTCCTTACCTGTGCTATGACCCCTTAGACACAAGCAGTGTTATTTCTGGAACACTAAGGAATTGACAAAGTGAGGTCTACAACTCTCTTTCAGAAAGGGTATATTCTTAGTGTTGTGTTTTATGAAAGCATTGTGAAGGTTAAATCAACCTTCTTATGTAACCCAAATTTAAAATCAGAGTTTCGAAGTAATCACTTGTCTGTAATTCTTGAATACCAGTTAAAATGCTTTTCTATGCAGCATAAGCCAGTAATTTTGTAAACAGCTGTGTGTGGCCAGCATGTGTTACATGTGATCCAGAAAGCAGGCTGTATTTTGTCAGCTTGCAGGAGAGGAAAGAAATTTGTTACTGTAAAAGACATGAGATGAATAGCAGCATTTCTCGTGTACACCCAGGCATCCAGCCACAGAAGTGACAATGCAGAGTGCTTCTCTGTAATCACATGGAAGGGAATCTGCCTGAGGGTGTCATCATAGGCTAGAATACTATTTATATTATTAATATGAGGTAGCCTATCAATCTGTAGATACCATAACAATTGGCTTTTGGGTATTTGCTGCTGAACTGGAGATATTTTTCACATTTTAAGATCGTTGTACACACAGATGTTGAATTATCTAATTCATTCCCTCTCTTTCAACTACCAGGAGCAAAGCAATGCCTTCATTTCTAAAGAAAATTAATGAAATTAAATTTTTTAATGAGAAACAATTATATCTTCTAAGTGTTTGCTTCAGCTTTGTGGGTGGCTATCTTGGTCTCCCCACTGGGTGCACAGGGGCTCACAGAGACATGAGCAATCACAGAAAACGAGGGACTTTCCAGTACAGCCATATGAGATGGTCCTTGCTCTCTGGATGAGGAAGCTGGCATTCTGAGAATTTAATCAGCTTGTCAGATGTCTAAAATTTCAAAGGTGAAAAGAATCTTAGGAATTATCTAATTTACTTCCTTTGCCGCCTGCTCCATTTGCAAATGAGCAAATTGAAAAACCTAGACTTGGATGATATTTCTATCTTTCTTTTTCATTTAAATGTTTTATTGAGGTAAAATCAGCTGTTAGTATTTTGGAAGTATGTGATTCTGCCACCTCCTACCTCTCACTTTCCGGAGCATACCCACCACCAAGTCACCCAGAGTCCACTATGCCCCCACTCTGCACTCACCCTTCCGACTTCCTTTTGGCTATCTCAGTTCTGTAGTCTTGAAAGTTAACTTTCAAGAGTTAACTTTTAAGTTTGACTTTATCTGACCCTTTACTTGGTTTCCCTATATTCTATGAGTGACACCATCTGGTATTTGACATTCTCCTTATGACTTATTTCTCTTAGTATGATCTCTTCCAACTCCATCTATGTTCCCCAAAAGGGCAAGAGTTTATCTTCTTTATTGCTTAGTAGATATTTCCAGTGCAGCTATCTAAGTACAAGGAGCTATTGCCTCCAAGTTCAGCTTTTTATCCTTTGCATCAGTTTGTCTGCCTGTGGGTTTGTTGAACATGTCTTTGTCAGTAGAACCTCATTACATTCAGGGTGTAGAATAAATTGCTGAATTAAAACCAATGTTCGTAGCCAACTACCATGTTGAAAGAGCCACTCCACAGGAATGACTAAGCATCTCCTAAACTAGGCAGGTCCAGGAACAAATGACAATACAGTATAGCTCTGCAGAAGTTTGCATCTATATACTGAAGGACGTTCAAGTCTTTGCTCTGTGTAAATAAGTCTTTGAGATATATGGACACTTTAATATGGCTGCACCACAAGAACCAGGGGGGTTGGTGTGCATCAAATGATTAATCCAAGATTTTCTCCTTAAAAGGGCAGGTTTGGGGGTCAAGCAATTGATTTGAAAAAAATCCAGGCCTGAGTAGTTTCACCTAAGACTTAGACTTGTGGCATATTGGAAAGCTAAGAAAAACTAGTGATTTCAGTGACAATTGAGCCAATTCTGAAAAGAAATCGTCCACATTAAAGGAAACAAAACCAAATAAACAAAAACTTTATGTATAGAAAGATGATATGACTCATATTATTCTCAGTAGTACAGTCTTCCTTAGAAGATTGCATCAGAATCTTCCAGACTGGAAAGAAGCCCCTTTCTCCAATTCCATGTCTCTTTTCCTATTAGAATGAGTTCTTAGTTTCATGATAGTTTTTGGATATGGATATGAGTTGTGCATGTGAACACCGTAGAACCAGAAAAGAGGTTGCAAAATTTGGTTTTAACCAAAAATGCAAGTAGATAAAAGGAATTGATCCATGTTGTTCTAAAATCACTCAAATGAGGAAAAAACTTTCTTCAGGTACCCAACAAATGCTTACTCCATGTTACCTTATATTTTGAGTGCTAATGACTCTTGATTATGGGAAAAATCATTCCCTGGGTGAGGCTGTACTAAGATTTCACCACGTTCTACTAGCCTGATTGTTCTCACTGGTTAAATTAGGGAAGCGCTTCTTCATTAAAACCAGGCTTTAGTTTGTTGTCTATTGATTCTGATGTTGTACGGAAAGTGCTTTTTAACCAAATGCATCACAGCTTTCACTCTTTCACAATTACTTTTAAGTGGCTACTACCTCTTAATACTTTATAATACATAGCTCTTTGTAATTCATAAAACTTTCACTAGCATCTCTCAGCAACATTATTAAATAAATTATAATTATTCCCATTGTTCTGATCTAAAAATCAAATTTGAGATGTATTGTGACTTAATCATGATATTGAGAAGAAACTTCTTTGTAACTAGAATTTAAAAATTGAGGAATGCACAAAGTGTGTCAGAATGGTCATAGTACTTATTTTTGTTATATAATCATCACTGATTCATATATATTTTTCCTGTATCTTTCCACTCTTCAGTCCACATCCTTCTTTTCTAATCACTTTTATCATCACAAAAAGCACCTACTTACATACATAAATACATATATAGATATAGATATACACATATATACCTTTTTGTGAATATATAATGTTTAGTGGAAATAGTAAGTAAGGATTGGAATGCAGTTTGTGGAATAATATCATGTCTGCTTATATTTAGTATGGTCATAGAAAATCTCTACTCTTACCTAAAGATAAACTTATATGTATATTGGGTAGGGGAACAAAAATACAAACTTCTTGTCTCTTCTGAGAAGTTTCAGAGAATTTCACTTTGCAGAGCTGGTTTCAAGCAGTAGAGTGTTATGTCAAACTTTATCAAACTTAAGCAAAAATCAAACGATCCTGAAGGCTTGTGAAAACAGAAACCCCTGGCTCTCACTTAGGTGTTTCAATTCAGTAAATCTATGTTAGGCCTGAAAAACTGCATTTCTAACAAGTTCCCAGGTCTTTAGACTGCTGATCTGGAACCCTGCTTTGCAAAGGTATATAGAAAGGGAAAAGCCTGCAGGATGTGGAAGTTATCAGTGGGATTTCTTTTTTTTTCTTTTTTTTTTTTTAGTTAAAAAAAGTGTTATTAAAGTACTATTGTTTTACTTGCTAGTATTTTGACAATACAGGGAACCCTCCTCAGGTATAGACACTGTTGCATGCCCATCACTGAATTTCCCATTGTCCCCACACCATATACCTTTGTGTTCTCCCAGTCTCTCCTATACCTCCATTCTCACCCCTCTACCCAAGCTACAAATCTACATTCCACTTCAGGTTTTTTTTTATTATGTATATTTTTCTTACATTGTTATATACTGCCAAGTTCTTCCACCACCATGTCACCCATGAACTGTTATCATGATCTCTTGTGCTCATCCTTCCCCTGATTTTGCCCTCCCTCCTTCCCCCTTCCTTGCTATATATTTTAGCTCTGCTATCAGTTCGTTAATTTTTTACTTTTTCTTCTCCTTTTGTTTGTCTTCCCTCTATCCCACATATTATTGAAACCATCTGGCACTAATCTTTTTTCTTTCTGGCTTATTTCTGCGAGGATGATTCCTTCTGGCTCTGTGCATGTTGCTACAAATGACATAATTTTTCCTTTTTGATTACCAAATAATATTCCACTGTGTAAATGTACCACAACTTTTTGATTCTTCATCTGTTTGGGGACATGTGGGTTGTTTCCATGTCCTAGCTATTGTAAACAATACTGCAATAAACACAGGAATAAATGTGTACATTATAATAATTAGTTTCTGTATCATTTGGGTAGATTCCCACAAGTAAAATCACTGGATCAAATTGTAGTTCCATTTTCAGTTTGAGGGTCTTCCACACAACTTTCCACACTGGCTAGTCCAGTTTGCATTCCCACCAAAAATGTAAAAGTGTTCTTTTTCCTCCACATCCTCACTTATTGTTGCTTTTTTTTTTTTTAAATATGGACCATTCTTACTAGTGTAAGGTGGTATCTCATCATGGTTTTGATTTTAATTTCCCTGATTATAAGTGATGTTGAGTATTTTTTCATCTGCCTGTTGGTCGCTTGTATTTCCTCTTTGGAGAGGTGTTTTTAAAGCTCCTCTACCCATTTTTAACCAGGCTATTTGCTTTGTTGTTGTTGAGTCCTGATTGGTCTTTGTAATATCATCCCAGCAGTTTATGTTATTCTTTTTTTTTTTGCTTTAGTAACTGTGTCCTGAAATATATTTCTGCATTATAGATCATGGAGTGTTTTGCCAATGTTTTCTTCTATACAGTTTCAGGTCTTATAGTCAAGTCTTTTTCCATTTTGAGTTAGGTTTTGTGCATGGTGTGAAGGAGTAGTCTAGATTCATTCTTTTGCATGTAGTGGTTTAATCTTCCCAGCACCATTTGTTGAAGAGATTATCCTTGTTTCAATGTATGCTTTTTACTCTTATTAGTTGACCATTGAAGGCTTGGCTTTAAAGTTTGTCTTTGTCTGATCCTTTGTTTGATTTTTCTATATTCCATGTTTAAGTGACACCACCCAGTATTTATTTTTCTCCTTTTGGCTTATTTCACTTAACACAAGCACTTCCTACTCCACCCATGTCTTTGAAGTTGGCATGAGTTTTATGTCTCTTGATTGCTGAGTGGTATTCCACATCTTCTTAATCAGTGAGATGTTTTCAACATTTCCACAGCCAGTCAGACTTTGCACCAGCCCCTATGTTCATCTTATATTCTCAGTATAAGATAGCTGTTTCTCCCCTCTTCTTTGTCAGTCTTTTTTCTTCAACAGATTGTTTACTCCAGCTCTTCCTGTAGGTTGGTAGAGCTTCCCAAGAGAAACTATAGTCAAATAAATCTGTAGTGTCTTAGTTCTCCCAAGTTTCTTAACTTCCTGGTGCATTAATATTTTCATATCCAAAGACAAAAGGGAAAATTTATTTTGAGAAATATTATTTTGTTTGATATTTATTCAATATTTTTATCGTTGGTGATCATATTGGCATTGCTATTTTAAAACGTTTTTTTTTTCAATATCTATTTTATGTTTTAAAAGATAAAGCAAATGAGTGGTGGGGAATCAATATATAGTACATATGAGAAAATATATGTAAAATCATATATCTGAGCAAAAACAAATGGAAGTTGAAGATATCATTAGTAATTCATACAATATTAAAAACCTATTTCCTAGAACAGACTGCTGAAAGGATCTACAGGCAGTACTATCACAATAGTAATAAGCATTCCTGGTGCACAGATTTTGGTTTGCCAATACTATTTCCCAGTTAAAGAATGAGAACTATATGATTTCTGGGTTGCAGCAGTGATTGTACAAGTTCAGTCTGAATCTAGAAGAATTTAAAGAAAAATGGAGTGATATCAAGAAGGATTTAAGAAGATCCCACAGGCCAAATTTGGGACAATTTTAACATACAAAGTAATCATAATCAATGGTCAATTAGGAAAATTTAAATTATATTTTGAGATGTTTTTATGATCTTGGAGTTATGCAAGTAATTTATTTAATTTTTCTGATTTTTAGAAATGATGTTAAAATAGTCATGAGTGATAATTTATGATAAAAATCTCCTTTTAATAACACAACCAAAAGTTTTCTAGATAGATACAACATACTAGGTCAATTGTTTAAAATGATCTCGATGGGTAGTAAATATATTGGGGTTCATTTTTCTAATTTTCTACATATTTGTGATTTTTAATGATATAAAAAAATTTGAATTTAAAACTAGTTTTCAATTGTATTATATATGTTCCATACATAGTTTAATCAATATGTGTGTGTGCGCAGAGCACATTTCCAATTAGTAGATGTTTAGAAGTGTTCATTCCCTTCCTTAGATTAATGGAAAAAGAAACCTCTCCTTGGCGCAGACGAAATTCTTTTTTTAGAATGAAATTTAAACATACACATAAATAAATAAACAAGCAAACAAAGTTTTCAACCCATCCTCCCTTCCACCCTCTTCCTCTAATTGATTAACTTGGTTTTCATTGTTGTATCAACAGAATGAGCTTTCAGCTTTTTAGTCACTCTGGAGAATGCCAAAGACATTTTGCACTTATTCAAATCATAAGGTCAGAGAGAAAAAATGGGAGAGAGAGCATGCAATGAGAGGACAGATGGAGTAGGGAAGAGATATGAGACAGATGGGCCTCTCTCTCAGAACAAGCAGTGTAGCCATAATAATAAAACTATAAAAACAATTCAAGGGAATGGTTAAATTGCTAAGATTTTGACTTCACAACATTATAAATATGACCAGAGGTGACTTGTACTTACTCTAGCCTGTCTAAAAGCAGAATGCAGTTTCTTTCCTCCTAAAGGAAGGTCATTTTGACCTATTTACATATGGGCCAGCCTGACAATGTCATTCAAATATTAATTTATGTCTTGATCAGGGAATACATGATCATTCACTCAGTTAACAGATATTTATCAAACTCCTACTGTGCACCAGGCTGTTTAGGTTGTGATATATTAGAGAATAAAGCACACTAAAACCTCATTGTTTTGGATTGATGAAAAACAACTAAATGAATAAACTAAATGGGGTATGGATTACAATTTAAGATAATCAGATTGGGCTTCACTGAATCTGTGCCATTTGAGCAAAGACTTGATAAGGTGAAGGAGTCAACTTTGCTAGTGACTGGGGAGAACTTCCCAGCAAAAAGAATTCTGAGGGCAGAGGCCTGATGGCAGCAAGGTACATAGCATGTCCCAGAAAAGGAGCACGGTCAAAGTGGCTAAGAAGAGTGAGAGTGAGAAAATAGCAGGGCAAGAGGTCAGAGGCAGCAGTGGGTTGGGGGTGGAATGAGTATGCATAGCAAGGGCTGAAGGGTCCAGAAGACATTTCAGGGCCTAACTCTATTGTAGGTCAATATAAATTCTTATTTAAAATCTTTTATACAGTATACCCTTGCTAGAGAACCAGAAATAAATTGTTATCATTGTGTTTTTACTGGAACCAGGCCCAATTTCAGGGCATACTCCCTGAGGTTCTTCAATAATAGTTCTTACAAAATGCTAGACATCCTTCCTGTTATAGGCAAAGGAATGTATTGATATTGTAATTCTGAAGTTGACGTGGTACAGGAATAAAACTTAGAGAAGACTGAGCGTATCATGCCCAAGCCTTGTACTCATGTTCCTTCAGGGTGACTCTGCAGCACCCTAAAACTATAAGGTACCAATTTGAAATTGGGGTTGTAGGTGAGGCTTTTTGCTTGACAATATTGAGATATAATCCAGTAAATTGCAAATAATGTATATATATGCTGACCAGCTTTGACATATGAACAGAACAGAATTAAGACAATGAACATAGTCATCATCCTAGTACCTAGTACCTCTTGGTAATCCCTTCTTTCTCATTCTTTGATCTGATTTCTGTTAGCATAGATTAATTTTTATTTCCTACATGATGTCCAGAGATCTTTTTGCGTACTGTTCCTTCCTCTTCAGTACTTTGTTTTGAAAACTCTAGTCACCAGTCTCTCTAGATTCTTTGTCCTCTCCACTGAACGAGGGAGTGCTGGGGTTCTTGCTCCCTGCACTGTGTCTGGAATCTCTCAAGGTCATCATGAGCTGAGAAAAATCATGTTTTTTCTCATGCATCTCTCTCTCTCTTTCTCTCTCTCTCTCTCACTGCTGCCTTTTATTGCCTGATTCTAGTGTCTTGAAAATGTTTGTTTTCTGTATTTTATCTCTGTGTTTGTATGTTTCTATATTCCAGGTGGGAAAAAAGCTGTGTTACTCCATTTTGGCTAGGTTCAGAACTCACCAGTGAAGTTTTGAAATGAAATAATTATTTGTTGACTGAAAGGAGATTCAGAGGTGTAAACCCTTGCAGTATTATTAAAATAGTTAGTATACAGAAGCAACCTTGTGCCCACTAGTAGAGGATTGGATAAAGATGTGGTATATATTCACAAAGGGGTAATTCTTAGCTATAAGGCAAAATAAAATCTTAGCATTTGTTACCAGCAAAATGAAAGGAGTTTGAGGGGATTTTCCAAAGCAGTCAAGATGATAAAGGCAAATATTGAATGATTTCACATATAAGAGAAATATAAAGAAATAAAACAGATGAGCTGATTGAGCAAAATATTATAAATGAATGGACAGTGATAATAATTAAATTGAATAATTCAATAATTAAATTGAAGTTTCTGAAGTTGAGAGGAAAAGGGGTCAAGTGGGTATAAGGGATGATGGGGGGTGGAAGTGGGGGAAGAATCCAATGTCTTTATTATATGATTAAAATAAAAAGAATTACAGATTCTGAGTTCTGTTGGTAGCAGAGTTGAAAATTTGTTTGGGAATTACATACACTGCTTGCCTTGTATATTTTCCCCATTTGTCTGGAATTTGGTTTTAGTAACAAATGGTCAGGAACATTTTATAATCTCCTTATTTGATATTGTAAATTTGAATTAAAGCAGTTACATTTAGTAACTAAGTCACCTCTTTTAAAATGCAAATTCCCTTGAAAATTAATATCTAATAACTTGCCCCTAACAACTTAATAGCTACCAATTATTGGGAGTGGCTACGTGCCAGGCACTTGCTGAACATTTTACCGCTACTGATTCATTTAATCCTAATTTTGCTCTACTGAGGTAACTTGGAGCTTAAATAGACTAGCAGAGAAACTTCCCCTAGGTCCCAGAGCAAATGAAGGAATTAGAATCTAGATTTAGATGGCACCAAACTCTTGCTATTCAAATTGTACCTTACTGACCAGAATCATGAGCTGAAAATCTACCTCTCCTCTACATCTGCTTATTATAAAAGGTTCCCAACTGATCTGATAGTCATATTCAGAAACTCTATTCCAACCCATGTTCAACCTGTTCAGTCCCTCAACTGGAAGGAAGAACTTAGAGGAAATTGAGATTTAAGGTAGGTGGGATAATCTGAGGAGTTGGCACACTATCCTCATGCATCAGGTCAGAGTGGGTGCCCTGGTGTACACACTGAACAAAAGAGATGGAAATACACCCAATACAATGTGTACTTTGTGCCAGGAACTGTCATAAAGGGCATTATAATATTGTCTTCTTGTCACTTAAACCTTCCAACAAGTCTATTAGGTTTGTCCCCATTTTATAGCCAAAGAAATGAGTTTCAGAGAACTTACATCATTTTCCCAGTCAGTTTATTAGTGGTGGGACTATAATGTGACCTTAGACGATGTGACTCCAGTGCAGAAGATCTGGATAATTCTATTTCACTGAGAAAGCATCACAAACTTGGGCAGGAGGAGGAAGTCTTCAAACAAGAAACAGGAGGAATGGTTCAAGAGATATCTAGCTCTTTTGCCATGGGCAAAGCTGAGTGTAGTTTCAGAGTGTGCTGGGATCTTTGAAGTGTCTAGAATAGTGTATTTCTTGCAATAACTGAAACTCAATGTGTTATATTTGCAGGTAAGCATAATTAAATGGTGCTGAAGATTTCTTGTCTATTAAAAGAAGTGATGAAGCAATAGAAAGTAATAATTTTGGATATAAAATGTTCTGCTAATTCTGTGGTGAGCAGAGAGAAAACAACATGCTCAGGCTATTTCTGAGTAGTGTAAAGCAAATAGAGATAAAAATGAGAGAGCTGCTGGCCTGCATTAAAAGGATAAAGGTTTACTGATTGGTATTTCCTTTTAGGCTTTATAGAAGCTTTAAATTTAAAAGGACACTGTTGTTTACTGACATTGGTAACGCTTTATCATTTATGTAGAGTGGCTTAATTGTGCGCCTGCTTGTTAGGTTAACTGAGATATATTTAGATATAATCTTAGTCCCTCCTTCTAGAAGAAAAAAATGCAAAAGCACAAGTCAGCTGATTTTGGGGGCACTATTCAAGGCCTATCTCTTTTATTGTGCATTACTTCAGTTAATTAGCTTTCAGATTACGATTTATTCTAAATTATTGCAATACATCCATACCTCAAGACTAAGTTAGGGTGACATGTTACTGTAGAAATAATAGGGATTTGGTTATCTGCCTTAGCTCTGAGAATTACTCTGTTTAAAAAAAAAAAAACAACAACAACAACAGCGTTTTTCTTGCCCAGACCAACCTCCACTTTTTTTCTATAAACCAAATCACTCACAGAACTTGACTGTCAACCAATAAATGTCACCATCCAGCTCTATTCTCAGCAATTGCCCATCTCATTTTGCTTTCCACCGTGTTTTATACTGCTATATATCCACTTAACCTTGGTTTTTGCTTTCTGCTTTCTTGTTCTTTTCTTTAGCTGAACCTTTCTCTTTTTGAATTAGCAGTTTGTAAGAACTTTTTTCCAAGTACTCTTGGTGTCTTGGATCACTAGCCCTAACTCAATCTTATGAGTCCTTCCAATCATGCCATGGAGTAAATCCCTGCTCACCTAATTTCAACGCCTTGGAAGTCAAACCTTGGAATTAACCAAGTGCCTTCAGAGAGGTGTTTGGAATCTACAGACAAATTACAAACATGCATGTCCAACCGACCCTGACAAATCTGGGCAAATATGTAGTGAGAAGAGTTATGATTATCCTCCTTTGAGTTCAGCCTCTCCTGCTTCCTTCTTCCTTGAATCAAGAAATTTTGATGCCATTGCCCACCCTTATTTCCTTCAGTAAAGCTCTGACCTGAGTCTCATTCTCACAGTTACTTTACCTTTACTGGATAACAAGTACCTGGTATGTTACATTTGAGCATAATTTCTTCAAATGGGATTAGTGGATTATGCTTCCCCCTTCAAAGTAGGATGGGTGCCTTAAAAACCATCTGAATGAGATCTTCTAACTTGGATACTTCAGGGAACAAGTAGGATGTAAGTAAATACAAAAGAACAGGTAACAATAGCATTATCACTCCACTGTTAAGAAGATCTGCTTGCTCTTAAGCATAATGTCTTGACTGTCTGCTGACTGTCCGCCAGATCCCTTTGCCCTGAGAGTAAAGCTGCTAGAGCAGAGATTGCATGTTTCTATCCCCTTTGCCATTCCATGGGGATCAACTTACTAAGTTTGGAGCAATGAATACTTGAAGAAATAGTGTGTTCCTAGACTATCACTTGGAAATTAAGGTGAACTTCTGTCTCTGGTCTTGGTTTCTTTCTGCCACACCCTTTGGCCAGCAACTTAACTTTGATATAAATACCATTCAGGGAGATAGCAGAGTCCTAAGATGGAAAAGAACCCAGATCCCTGAATCATTTCATAGAGTAGAACTGCCCCACCAACCTATTGGCTAGACAGTTTACATAACAAATAAATTTATTGTCTAATCCACTAACCCAAACTATATTATGGGTACTTTTGCTATAATAGTTTACATTTAACTTCCTGAATATATATATATATATATATATATATATATATATATATATATATATATATATATATATACCTACAAGGAAATCATGAATCATGACCATGAGAAACTAGAATTTGGTGATCTGTGTTCTAGATATTTGACAATGGAAAATTTCCAAATCTCCATCTTTTCTAGGATGATGACATGATTATGAGTTAGAACCTTGCCATCTTTAAAACTGGTATTCATAGTTATATTGCTTATCAGATCACCTTATGGATTTTCAAATGCAAATTACTGGGCTACACTCTCTGAGTTTTTGTTTCAGGAATTCTGGGGAAGGCCTGAGAATTTTCATTTGTAATTTGCATTTGGAGATCACTCTGAGATCCTCTGAGAACTCCAGTTTTTCCTCCGACAACACCACAGCTGGTGTTTGAAGAGGCTCTGTAGGAGGCACAACTGAGGCTATCCCACATAAGCCAGGGCCCATTTCTGAATTCTCCTATATCTCTGATGGACAGTTTCTGTACATACTGACAGCTTCCAATCCAAACCCCAAGTCTCTCCATTTCTCTGCCTGGGAACCTTCTTCAGCACCAGGGGATAATGCTCAGAATGCCTGTAGAGCAGTGCAATACTGGAAATTTGTTGCTCACACTGGAAACCCTTGGCCAACAAGGGATGCTGCTGGTGGATAAACACTCAAGCTGCCCTGCCTTGAAAGACTGTTCTGAGGCAGGTTCTTACTGATATTTAAGAGCATCCTGGCAGGGTCAACTCTCAGTACCCAAATATTCAATTTACTGTCTTTTCTTTGGTCATTATCTTTCTTTTCCCACTCCCTCATTCCTGCTTCAGAATCATCTCCAAATCAACCACCTGTACCTAGGAACTCCAACCATAATGTGCTTGGGTTAGGAAGGTGCAACCTATCATCTCTAACTCAGTTGTCTGGGCACCTATGTGTAATGAAACCACTTTAAGTGGGATACAGAGACTCGTTGGAATTAGTCATCACTCAGCGTGTTCTTTTTCTTTCTCTTCTTCTTTTTTAATTACTAGAGAGTCTGGATAATATGTCAGTAGGGACATGTAAGAGTCAGTAAGTAGCATCTCTTAAAAGCATGACCTCTGGAGCCATACGGCTTGGTTCAAACACCAGATTAGCCACTTACTGGCTGAGATAATGGGCAAAATATTGTGTCTTTGTGTCTTAGCTTCCTTGTTTATAAATCCAGAGCAACAACAGTTCCCACTGTTTGTTGAACAGTGGGAACAGAGTTTGATGAATGATTAAATGAATTTTAAAAGTAACATGAAAAGTTCTCAGAACAGTGCCTATACATAGTAAGCACAACAAATGTTAGCTAGTTATCAAATTTCTGGGGCAGGGACTCTAGAATAATGGGGGAGGAGGCTTCTAATCCTTTCCCAGTCCTGATGTACCTTCTCTTCATGTCAGGAACAGAACACCCATCTCTCTGCCACTTGCTAGCTCAGACAGCTGGCAGAGAGTTTTGTGTTCTCTAATTGTTCGGTGCTTTCTGAAAAGTGAAATGACTCTCTCTTGTCCTTCTGTTAGTCTGTTTTCCTTGTTGATTTTGGTAAATTATCAGTTGAAAAAAATGTAAAGGCTATGGATGCAATAAAGGACAATCTTTATCATTCAAAATCATTAGTAGAAGCTTTCTATTATACTCTCTGCTGTTTACTATCCATAGCATGTGATAAAGTAAAAATGCCATTTTCATTTAAAAATACTTTCAATACAAACAATGCATTCTTTCTGTAGAAACATTTGGGGGAAGATAAAAAGATTAGCCATAATAATCTACTTCCTATTATGTGACTTTCTCTATGTATGTGTGTATGAAAGATAGCTAGATTGCTGTATTACATACTTAAAAACATCACATTATAAAATGCATGTTGCTTTATAACATTTTTAACTGAAGATAGAGTGAACAATATTGCATGCCTTGAAATACTCTTCCACAACATTATTTGATTTTCTCTCACTTCATTCTCAAAAAAACTTATCTAGAAATCAGAGCAGTGTCTTACTATCAAACTAATATCTTTGAAAAGAGAGATAAACAAAAGATAGAGAAATCACTATAGATAAATATTCTCAGAAAACTTAAAGGATTTTAGTTGGAAAGAGCCAAGAAGGAAATTCATCCCACATAATTTTGAGTGGAAGTGGGATCCCCAAATCTTTTCCTAATTCTGGTTTTAAAAGATTGAGTAAAGGTATTTTTTTGTTCCCTCTCATGGGAAGAGTTACCAAAAAGATGGTCAAATAGACATTGCATCAGCATTAACAGGGAAAGTTATCAAGTTGGTTAGCTAGAGTATCAACTGAATTGTAAACTATGAAATAATTCTGATTTCATTATGGGGAACAGGGAAAAGGCAAAAGGGAAAGAATGGGCCAATAGTTTGTTCTTCACTATAAATGCCATGAATAGCTGCTAATTATACAGGGTACATTCCTTTGTGGAACAAGAGAGAGGAGGGATTATTTTTGCTTCTTTCAGGTACATGATGTAGTGAACACAAGAAATTAACAGACTCTTCCTTCACTCTCCAATGACAGGGACACACTGTTCCACCTGCCTCCCAGAGAGGGATACTGTTGATATTCTTCCTTCCTGCCCTGCAAAAAATCAAATGGCAACAACCAGCCTAACCCAAAATTGATTTCAAACATTTCTAATTAATTCCTAAGTCCAGAAAATGTGCTAACATATTATACAACACTTTTATTGGAAAAGTATTAGGGATAAATATAGATTAAAGAATTCCAAGTCCATCTTTGAGTTGTGGCTGCCTCTAAATTAAGTCAAAAATTATTTAACCTTAAATAGTTCTTTGAAGAAATTGGAAAGAGACCCCATATTCATGTAAAATCATTTTCATATCATTCCAGTTGGCAAGCAAGCAAGAATGCACAGCAGGAAAAGTCAAGGTGATTTGGAGGGAATGGTGGCCCTGTCTACCCAAGCAGTCTGTCCAGCTAAGCAGTCTAAGTGTGGATTTTACAGCAGAATGAAGGTGGCAGAGGAATCTGGAGTCAGGTAGTGGGGTGGGGTGGGGGGGGTGGGAAGGGAGTAATATTGAGAAGTTTGAAACAGACATTTGATTTGTGTGTGGAAACATGTTGAGGTGACTCTAATATCCTTAAAATAGATGACACAATCCAAGTGATAGGAAAAATGTGAACTCTTGTTTTCACATACTTTGTTCAAGTATGCTGCCACTACTAATGAAGAGTGGCGGGTGAGATTTTAAATTAAAAATAATACTCTAAAGGATATAGAGATTGAATGTGAACAGAGAAGTTGAAAGAGCTTGATAAAGTCATTACTGAGCGGAAAAAGAGTGTGGGCAAAGGAAAAAGGGAAAAAAGTCCCTTAGAAATGAAATAAGACCCAGCACTTATTATGGATCTAAACATGTGAAGTGAGCAACAGAAGGATAAAATATAGTGTTAAGCATCTTTAATTTGGCCCTGGAAGAAGAATTATATATTCTTAGAATGGAGAGGAGAAGAAAAAGGAAAATTACTAAACAAGATGATGGGAAATGAAGAAAGGGTGTGACTTTCAGTAACTGGGAGTCTCAAGTCAAAGTCTTGTGATGGTAGAATTTGAACTCACCACTAAATTAAAAGACACCACTAAATTAAAAGTACAGGACTCAGATTGTGAGCTGGTCAGTTCAGATGTAATTTATTAAAACAATTGTCAGATCAAGTGACCCTACATAGATCTGGAACTGAACTTTAGTAAAAACAAGTATCTGCAGTTTACAAGTGTTTGAATTTGTTACTTCCCAAATTTTGTCTCAAACAAATTTGTGAAACCCATTCATGTGCTGACATCTTAAAGCAAAGTAAACCTTTGCAAGGCAAACACAAGCTTTGCTTAAGCAAAATAGCATGAATGGCCTTGAAAACAAATGTGAAAACAGCACCTAAAATATTAACTTAGGCTGATTTTCTTCTTTCCTGTTATTTGATTTGTATATAAATAACAATGTACCACTTATTCAATCCATCTTTAGTTCCTAAAGACAATTCTCCTTTGATATTTATTTTTTCCCTAGAGGAAGTAAACTATGATTGGTTCCTGACAAGATGTAAATGGAGCCTCTAGTCCAGTCTGCATCACCAGAGACCTGACTCACACCTTTGTTGTAGGATTTTGAAGCCAGTGATGACCGGCACCAGGCTTTTGACTCTCTTTGGCTTTAGGAACTACATTAAGGAACTAGTCACAGCTACTGTATTAAAATTGCTATTCTCTACACTCTTTTGTAGAAGGGATAAGACCTTCTACAAAGGTCTTCTCATCATATTATCATCACTGAAATCACAGCTAATTTTCATGAGAGGATCATTGAGTAGATGGCATTGATTATTTACCTTGACCATCTATTGAAAAGCTTAAGTTGGATCCACATTAACTGTTTGGAATTGAACATTTGATGGAGACATATAACAATTTAATTAAATTTAAAATGAAGACAATTGACCACATCATTAAAAAGAGAAATGTTTAACTGAATTGAATTGACAGGTGGTTTGGCTGAATTATCCAAAATGACTCATATGGGTGATACCTCATAACTACATACTGTTAACTGTGACCTCACAGTACAACTTACTGAGCTGTGGCTGACATTTCTCTCTGCTTAGTCAAGGGAATCATCCAGTTAGGAGGAAATGTATGGAGGAAGGGACTCTACTGGGATTTGAATGTAAGGAATAAAGTGACTGAGCAGGGATACTAGAATCAAGGCATCTGAAACAGGAAGAAAGGAGACAAAATAAGTGGGAAAAACAGTGAGAAATTAGACAGTTGCTGTCTCTCCCATAAATGTCCATCTTCTCTTCTTTGTTTAGATGAGCCCCACTACTTGCTTAAAATTCAGCCAAACCATTACCCTTCAGGACATTCTTCTTGACCCTTAAATGCTAGCTTTGTGCTCCCACAGTCCCTTGACCTGCCTCTACCAGTCCAGTGTTCAACAGGGACCTTTGTCTTTTTCTCTCTGCCTAAGTTACTAAGTTGTTTGTTTTCTCAGTCATTCATGTTCTAAATCTCAGACTCTGAGTCTACAAACTATCTACAGGTGAAGGCTGGGAGGGATATTGGGAACAAGACAGGTAACAAATCCATATTCATAGAGCTTACAAAATTCTAGTGGGAGAGACAAGAATTAAAATAAACAAAATAATTATGTACTGAATTGACTTATGTCCAATAAGGGAGTCTGGTAAAGGCTTCATAATTACCTTGAGACCTGGAGATTAAGAAGGATATGTTTGTATTTGATGGGCAGGGTTAGGGAGGGAAAGGTTATGTTGGTAGTAAACTGGAGAATTCCAGGATATAGGAATAGTAAATTAAAAGGACCTGAAGTGGGGAAAACTAAATGTTTTAATCATTCAATCTATAAATACTTGTAAAGTGGGAAGTAAGTATGATTCCTAGAATGCTGGCATTAGGTAATGTGTGAGGAACCAGACTACTAACAAGGATAGAGCCAGCTGGTGTAGTAGTGGATGCTTTGGTGAACATCTCAGTTCCCCTACAGAACTGTGACCCTCATACTGTAGCCTCAGGAAATGTTCGTTGCTTAAGTGCTTACAACTCCATGACTACCTGAGACTTGCCCTGGTTAACACCCCTCTTTAGGCATAGCCCACAGCCAGTGACTGGTTGATACAGGAGCACAAAGATATAGTTCCCTTCATCTGGGTTGAGATAACTCTGCAGATCCCCTCTGGAGTTCCCCTTAGAATCAACTGCTGTCTTTAGTGCAACCTCAACACAGTTCAACTTCTCCCTCTTCATTCTTGCTTCTATAATTCCTTCACAAGTCTGGAAAACACTTATTGGTTAACCTCCTACATACAAATCTTGCTCTGAGAGAAAGTTTTTCCAGACATAAGTCTGGAAAATCATGGTACTTCTACCTACTGAGCCTGAACATAACCTCAGAATTCTTTCCAATATACTTTTTCAGGCAGCTCCCAACCCAGTGATTCAGAATGAGCACTTGAGAGGAACCTGCTTGGTAAAATAGAGTTACATCAAATATACTGATACTCAGGGGGAAATGAGCTTAAGGTATATATAGATATGTATGTATGTATATGTATATATATATACATATACATATATATACATATACATATATATACATATACATACATACATATCTATATATACTTTTTAATGGTTTTTAAGAAAATATAGAGCTGATTAATGCAGTGAACAAAGTTTGTTCTGGCAGGTGGTTCAAAAATTATCAAAACGTCTTTTTTCTCAAGGTATCATTTTGTCATAGTATGGGGAAATGTTGATGGTAGTTTAGGGAAAAAGACAATTTAGCAAACCATATGCTGAACACAGTGTTTTCAGTAACAGCCACTGAATAATCAGGGAGACATCATGCCCTGCCTCTAAGTCCTTCACCTTGCTCCTCTAAATGGAAACACAAGTGTCTGAAGATATTTGAAGCATGACAAACATTGGAGCAAGTGCTGATGTAAAGCCTTGTAAAGAATTTCTATGCCTGATCATCTAACAGATGGCTCCCTACAAGAATCATTTTAATATTAAACAGACAATTCAGGCCTATGGAAAAATATGCCATAAATATGTAATTGAAAATATTAAAGAAAGCATCCATTCAAAAAGACTATAAATTTACAAGGAACTTCTTAAGCATCTCAGTTTATGCCCAAAGTAGAAATATCCTTTTATTTTTGAAGGGGTTTCATATCTATTAATTTTTTAAAAATCATCTTCAATAGAAAAAAAGGGGTGTGACTGTGTGTGTGTGTTGCTTAATTCATTGATCTTCTCATTTGGTCATTTTCGCTGATTGTCACCCTAACCCCGCCAATACCTACAGACCCTGTGACTTCTATTCATTAACCCCTTTTGACCCTGTAACCCAGCTTGGATTACCAGCCTCAGACATTTCTCATGCCACCCTTTCTAGTACTCTGGTGCCTAGTGATCTTGCTTTCCTACCATTCCTGTTACTCCATTGCGACCCTGAAGGGCAAGGTTTATAAGGACTCAACTATTTCCTAAAGTCCTCAAATTGTTGCTACTAAGATTTTAGTTTAGTAGTTATGGACATGATTTAATCCAATGGTGTTTATTATTGTTACTTTTATTGTTATTTTTCATTGTCATCCAATATACCTCTCATCAATTTAAAGTTGATTTAAAGCTTAAAGTCCATTGAAAGTTGATTTTGAAGGCCAGATGAAGGGAAGAGGCAAGAAACAAGGGCACCAAATGCCAGTCTGAGAGACTGAGTACAACCAAAGGATACTTGATGGTTCACATAAAGAAATATTAAGGCAATCATTTAGACTCCACATGTGCATACATGTAACCAACAAATGGCACAACTTTCTTCCTCTCTCTCTTTCTCTGTCCCGCTCTCTCTTACTGTCACTATCTCTCAGACCACAGACTCTTTCTTCCCTCTTCCAATGTTACGACATTGAGATATGTAAATGCCAAATTCTATGCTGTTGGAAAAACCCTTTAGTCACTTTGGAGTTTGTGAATTGACTGGTTTTGCCTTCCTTGCAATTTCCAGTCATTTACAGAGTCATGGCAACTTAAAGAATGTATGGGTGCTTTGTTGTTAGCTTTAATTTATTTTGGTTTATTGACTTTATATTTGATCAAAGCAGGAAACATCAGTGCAATTCAGGGGTGTTCAACTCCAGGTATCCCTTGCTTCCCAAAGAGGAAGTCTTTTGTTCCCAAGCACTGGTATTTACAAACTCCCAAATCAACATGCCCTTTTTGACCCAGAAGCCTCCCCCTTCTGGAAAGGTTAATCATTCCTAGTCCTGAATAGGGAGGAAAGTAGGACTAAATTCTCACATAATAAAACCTCTAAACTTTTTACTATTATAAATACACATCCTGCTTACTATAAGTCCTTGTCCCAAGGACTTTGCAAATATTAACTCTTCATTTCCTTCGTAGCTCCATATCTTTGTAGATTTTTTACATCCTCATTTTACAGCTTGGGAAATCAAGACATAGAAAAAAATAAGTGATGTATCCACAACCCCTAAGTAGTGAGTAGAAATTTGAATCCAGGGTCACATATTCCTTACTACTACCCTGTGCTAAAAACTGATATATAGATATAGATGATATAGATATAGATATAGGTATTGATGTATGTATATGTATGTATGTATGTATGTATGTATGTATTATAACTAATAGACCTTTGTAGGCAGATTTATCTGAACCCTAAAATATGAAGAACAAAAAGCATTTCCTTACTCCATGCTGTCCATCAAGAAAAATGGTACAATGTGGTTTCCAACTACCTGCACATGCCTATGCACACACATGAATGCATGCATGACTGGTTCATGTGTATCTACCTGGTACAGGCACACAAATCCCACACTTACATTAGTTCTCTGCTACAGCTGTCTTGAAGTTCTTAATAAGTTTTGAATAAAGAATTCTGCATTTTCATTTTCATTTTGCTCTTAGTCCTGCAAAGTATATTGCTGGTCACACATACACACTAATAAGCTAGTGTTAGCAATAGGAGATGCCCCTAATATATTACTTAAAAGCAAAACTGTTACTGTTTGGTGGCATAAACAAGAAGATTCACCAGATAATTAGGGTGAAGGGATGGAGACAATAGACCATGCTGGCCAGTAAGCTACCAGCCATGCATTGGGACAGATCTGCTTAATTTTACATCCTGGTGGTACAGCAGCATACTTTGTAAAACATTCTCATAAGAGGCTGATAGCAGAGATAATCTAAAGTCAAAAAATTGAACTCATATTACTAGTAAACTTAGGCTAGTTCCTTTTTTGGTCTGCAGCTAGCTGTACTCCTTCTTGGGATTAATATAAAATAACTGATTTGTGGGCACATAATGAATTAAACTGGTCTGGATTAAATTTAGTTCAAGCCAGTAATTCAAATAGTTCTTGCAGTAAAAGTTAATCTTGCTAGAAAGAAATGTTTATGTTCTCCAAGATCTTACCTTTCTCCTGCTCCTTTTTCTAAAATGACATCCATGTGTTGTGTCAAAGAGCTGGTGTCTCTTTGTGGGCTGTGACGTTGGCAGGGGCTAGGGGAGAGACAGGCTGTTCCTTGTATACATGCTGGCTAGGACTCCCAGGTCTGGGCATGCTGTTCTTTGTCCTGCTGCTTTTGAAAGCTGCAGTCTTTGGCTGATTTGACTTAGGGTCCTTTCTTTTGACCAGTTGGTGTTCCTACGGTATTGTCACCTCCTCGCTCAATTCCTGCAGCTCTCAATCCCACTGAGCCACTTGCTGTGTTGTCTTGTCCTTACCAGCAGTTCATCTCTAGCATCTCACCCAGCTCTAAGGGCCCCCACAGAATACTCCTTGGCTTTAGATCTGTATTTCAACCATGCAAAAATTAAAACCAGCTTGGGTTGCTAAGCCGCAAGCACTCCCCCCACCCCCATCCCTGTTTTTGTGTGTTTCTGTGGCTCTGCCCCAGTTTACCTTCAGGCCTGTCATCACTGACTGATGCCCTTCCCTTTGGCTTTCAACCTAAGCCCAGGGAGGACAAAACCAGGACATTCCTGTCTGGTAGCAGTACTCCCTTTCCCTGTTTCCTTTCCTTCCCTCTCTTCCTATTTTCAGATGGGTGGGGTTTTCTATTAATTCTGTATCATATCTTTTTTCTGACTACAAATCCAACTTAAGGACAGGGTTGGCCTTGATACACTAAACGGGGCATGCAGGAATTTGGAAAAATCCTTTCTCAAAAAAATAACCTGACTTGCAGGGCATTGTCTTGTTGCACAAACCGATTTCCAATGTCAAGAGTCGACTATTACCTCCTCTTTCCTCTCGCATAACTTCTGCTTTAATTTCTAATCTCTTCTCAGATAGATAGATTCCAGGGCCGATTAGCATAAAGGACTTATACACCGGAAGGCAAAAGAGAGAGCTACATTAATGTTTAAAATTATATCTCACGTAAAAATTGCATTCTTCATGCCTCCCTCTGTTTTAGGAATATACTATAATCAGTGTAGTTTGTGAAAAGTGCTTTCTTCCCTGACAAAAGATAGGTGTGGGTTGTGTGCTTTTGCACTTTGTTTCACTTGCTGGTCTTGTCTATAGTCTGACAAGATTAGAATAAAGCCCACTTTATATGCCATTGACCACACCTTAGTCAACTTAATACCAGTTGTATCACTTAGGATTTGCATTCTTTTTCCTACTCAGTGAGGGTGCTTCCCTAGCCTGCCTTGCAGCAAGGGCTAATCCTATGAATAATTGTGAACAATGGGCTGTAGAGAAGTGAAATATTTCATTTCTGGGCTGAAGCATAGAAAAACAGTTAATTCATTCGAGGAGTCTGCATGTTCTAGATGGTGCAATTGCAAGGTGGAGGAGTTGCTACACTTGGGTCCCTGAGTAATGGGGGGTTCTCAGCCACCCCACAACTTGCAATGGATATGAAACAAGTGAAATACAAGCTTTAGTTCTGTGACAGCTTCGATACCTTATGGTTAAATTGCTATTGCAGCATAATAATCTGGTTTAACCTGACCAGTACAAATGGAAAGGGCAAAGGACATAAGGCTCATGTGGGCTTCTTCCTGTTTTCAAGAAGACTTTATGAAGACTCCCTCCATATCATCCACTTATATCTTATTAACTCGAACTTTATTATAGGACTATCCCTATCTTCTGGGAAGGCTAAGAAATATCATTTTCCTTATTTAAAAAAAATTTTAGAAATGGCATTTCTTGACATCTGCTGTGTGTAATAAAATCGTATTTCATTAGTAAGGTAAGGTAGAAGGACAGCTACTGACTAGTAACTACCTTATCTCACACTGCCTGTCCTGGTTACCGATCATTCACAAACACTCTTATTTCCAGTTGCCTGGAAATAAAAGTTGTACAAGTTCACGATGGAAATAAAACTTGTATCAGTTCACAAAATCCAGTTGTGAAAATGTCAGCAATGTTATGAGTTCATGGAAGATATAGCTATGATCCAGAATAAATTATATAGATTTATAACTAAATTATAGTAAAAACAAAGGCAACATATACTCAAAATTTATCACTTTCTTAACTATTTTATTATATTTTTCTATTATCTGTGCTCTTTAGTATTGCACCTGTCATTTTATATGGTTGAGATACTTAAAAATGCCATGATATGGCACATCTGTTCCCAATTCTGCCCTCAGTGACATCACATTGTTATCTTAAAATCAGCCACAGTGGGAGTATTCTCACTATGGAAATCAGCAACTGCTATAAATCAGGACTTGATTTATTGTTTTGTTGATTTTCTAGACTTAAGAATGCTGGAATATGCAAATTAAACTTAAAAGTATCTTGTGATAATAGCCTTTGCATTGCAAATAACAAAAACTGAGGAAATAGTGTTTCAGTATTTAAACACTTCCAGAAGTTGGAAATTGTTCACAACCTTGGTGAACAAGTAGAATTCTAACAGATATCTCTATCACTTCACTTTCATTTTACTAATTAACATAAACAAACATATCAACCAGTATTTATGTTAAAACATTACTCATCTCTCAATTGCTTGTTTTGTCAAAAGAGTATTGGAATCAATTATGTATAAGGAATTTATGATAAAAAACATTATGTATTGTTATTTAAATTGTTAGGTTTTATGCTATACATTCTTTACCTCAGTAAAATTTATAATAAATTAATAGACATGCAAATATACACAACCTTACACCGGCTGGTTGTTAAACATTTATAAACACAACAGTTTCCAGAAAAACAACATCCTGAAGGAGATGACCCCAAAGACCATTGCTTTTATTTTATTCAGATCAAATGCAAATTCTTGGGTGGATGGTAAACAGCCTTTCCATTTGGTAGTGAGAGAGTTACTGGTCTTTTGGTTTGTTATATATCTATAGGCCTATACATCAAAGGAAAAGTGATGTGATAATATGCAATAGTGGACAAGAAATAACATAACTATCTTAGCAAGCTTCCATTTGGAGAAGAGAGGATGGAATATACATCACTACCAGCTCTCCAAGGCAATTAAGTAATTCTCTGAGGGAACCCCTGTCTTTCCATGGGATTCAATCTATTCAAACCTAGTTATTCTCCTTGGGGGAATCTCTTATCGTGCCTGTTCCCATTATCTTTTGGTTCATCCCGCCTATGTGGTTGGTAAAGATGTCCTTCTTGTGGCTACATGATCTCATAGCTTTCTATCAATGTTGCCATTGAGACCAGAGACTGAAATTTGGACTTTATAGCCATGGACTGTTCCAGGTTGGTCTTGGAAGAAGAAAACATTGGAAATACAGCCCCTGTAAATTTAGGATAATTTTGCTATTAGAACTACAGTCCCCGGATAATTTGCTATATTTACTTCTGGTAAAACCCAAGTTTAAGAAAAAAACAACCAGAGATCTTGCCCTAATGAAAATTTTGAGCCTGAGGAACCTCCTCTTTTACTAACAAGTCTCTGTGCTCTGAACATCTCCCTTGTCCTGAGTCAGGCTGCTGCCTTGGGTCAGTGAGTCTGCAAGTTCCCATGGGAAGGCAATGTCCTTGATATGGTCACAAGTCTTTACACCTATATAGCGCAAGTATTTGGGCTACTCTTTGTCCACCACTATTTACAACTGTTTCAAGTTTGAAGAACAGAAGCAGTTGGCTTTAGGACATATTTACCATAATTTGTAGACCACAGACAAGGCAAAATTTCCTGGAGGAAATGTTTTCTTCCGACCCTCCTTTAAGCCTGAGTAGCTCTGACCTGATGTCATTTCTTCAGCAGGATTTTGCTGGAGCAGAGTTAGTACATTCCAACCTGGGAAATGTTTGCTACCATTTTACCTAGTTTTACCGTCTCTGCTCACATACGGCATGCCAAGTAAAGCAGGCAACAATTTTGTCAAATGTCCTGAAAAAGATCACCTGCTTTGCAAATTAAAATATCTGAATACTTAGTGCTGGAAGCTCCATTTCTCCAACCCAGTCAATTTTACTTTTTTGGCTTGTTTATAACATCCCACTCTAGAAGTCAGATTTCATGATTGGTTGGGAATTATATTCATACAGAATTGAAAAACAATAATAAACATATGAATTAGTTTCTTGTTTTTTTTTTTTTTAATTTTAATGATATGAGAAGCCTAGAGGTAGATATTGCAGGGCTGATAGGACAGCTCCATCACTGTGCCAGCTGGTTGCTCCACCTTCAGCATTTTATCCCTCATCTTGAAGGGAAGAAGAGAACAAAGGGTGCTTGCAGGACTGATCTAATTTTTTTCTAAGGAGCTTTGCTACAAGCCCCTTGTCTGAACTAATAATAATAATAATAACAATATCATAGTTTCTGTTGAAGTTGATCAATATACAACCTCATACAGGAATCAGGTAAAGCCATGCTTGAATATATTAAGTCCGGATACTTCTACAACTATAATTACTTTTTTATTTTAATTAGAATAATTTCCAGAGAAACCCTCTGATTCACTTGTCAAGGGTCACACTACTGTCAAATTTTGGACAGTGATAACCACAGTAGAACTTTTGTAAAAAGGATTATAAAAACCAAAATTATCACTTGATGATTAGGTAAGAGTTCTACCTCAACTTTACAGTCTTGTAGCAATCTCTACATTTTATAAATTCAAAAGAACTTCCCAGCTGGGAAGTAGTAATTTCATTTTCTCTAAAATATCAGTGTAATCACATAAAAGGAAAAAAGGTCCCAGAAGAAGTTCTCTTGCTATTAGCACTAACATATATAAAACTCTCTTCAGAAAAGGGCTGTTAATCATGTAATTGGAAAGGACCCTAAGAAGTCATTTATGCCATCTTGGACAGATAAATGAGCATTCTAACCTTAAAAAGATATTAAAGGAAGAAGATTTAAACTACTCTTTCTTGCCTTAATTATGTTAGGCATTGACTTGGAGCAATGTTAAAAAACATCGATGATTCTGCTTCTTTCAACAGGTATATGCTGAATGTGCTTATAACTCTAAGAGAAACAAAGAAATATGAGATATGATCTTTGACATAAGAGAAATTATAAATAGTTGGAGGTAAACTCATGGACATGAGAGAATATGTCTTGATGTGCAATCATTTAAAAAAGATTCTTGGAGAAATAGTCTCTGTTGGACTGTGAGAGTCATAATTTAAAGAGTGAATCCCAGGACAGGGAATGTTCTTATATATCCAATTTTTGTCAAATTTTCCTGATTCCTTATTCCTCATACTTCTCACCCCTGCTTCCTCACTTCACTTTGTTGCATTGACTCAACTTTCATCATTTTATGCCTAAACCATTACATGGACTTTGATTACGCTTACACATTGCAAGTAAAATCACAGATGAGAGTTCCATGTCAAGTCATATAATGCACAAGTAAAAATGTGCATGCATATTTTTATTTGATTTTAAAAACTAGCTTTCCAGAATGTTAAGATAGCTTTAAATGTTGAAAGAAAGACAGATACATGAAATTATCCTAAATTTTAATATTTTATACCCAACACATGATTAATTATAATTTTACTATTTTGGCTATGAATACAAACTCATCAATGCAATAATATTTTCAACATCAATTGAACTGAATCATTCCTAGATACTAAATCACTGGAAATACTCATTTGTTGGGTTTGTTTTGTGCTTCTTTCACCAAAGGGCATCCATTTGCTTCAATGTCCTATTTATGGTTGTTTATCAGAGAATACACATCTCCAAAAATCCAAGTCATGCTTGACATTCACTTTCTGTCTCTCTTAGCTCAGTCACTCAAGGCATGTGATTTCCCCAGGTCACACAGTTCTTGGATGTTAAAGCTTTCACTCAATATTATATTTTCTATCTCTGGTCAAAGGATTTTTCTTCACCTAGGTCTCAGTGTACCCTTGACTGATTCTTAATTCAAATTCTGAAAAGGCCAAATAGAACTGTTAATGTTCACATTCAACAAAAACATCTGTTATAGGCAATTGCTGACTGACTAGTAATATTCATCCTCTCTGCCAGATCTAAATAGAACCTGGGAGAATTTCCACATTTGCTGGTAAACTATTAAAGTCTCCATATTGGAGCATTTTCCTAAGAGAAGAAATAGTTCACATAGCATTTTTTAATGCCTGTGAAGAAAATCACCCCCTAACCTGTGACTACTTGTAGGAGGAAAAGAGGATTTTAAAAAAAGTAGAATCTCCCTTGCTTTGACTAAATACCTGACTCTTTTCCACACTGCCAAATTTAGCAACGATGTGTACCTGCATCCACATATTCTGCCTCTCAGCCTGCATGTGGTAAACTGAGTCAGTTCACATGTATATCAGTCCTCCCATTTGGGCACAGAATGCCATCCTTATTTTTTTGCTTGCAGACTACTTTTGCTGCTATTCCTTTCCCTTTTATTATTAAAATTTTCCTCTCTTCTGGATCTGTCATCATGTTAGCATATGTAGATGCTAAAACTCACCCATTAAAATTTTTCTTTAGTTCATATTCCCTCTAGCCATGTCACTTTTTTCTGCTAGACTTTTTTTTTTTTTTTTGGAAGGAACATTTCTTATAACATTACATAAGTTTCTGGTATGCACTGTTGAAAATCAACATGTTTATATAATACATTAAGTCCATCACTAAAAGTCCATACTATCCTCCAACTTATAATTCACTTTGTCATAATTTACCCACCCATCTTCCCCCACCCCCTCTTTCATTCTGGTAACTCCTAATTGGTTTGTAATCCAAATTTTTATTTTAGTTCATCTGATTCTTTATCTTTTTTATATACCACAAATGAGTGAAAGCATTTGGTGTTTGGCTTTTACACATTGGCTTACTCCATTAAGCATAATTAATCCCTAGGGACTATCCACCTTTTTACAAAGGCAGAATTTCATATTTTTATAGCTGTATTCTATTGTGTACATATACCACACATTCTCTTTCCATTTGGCAGTTGGTGGGCACATAAGTTGTATTTGGTTCTTGTTTTTGTAAATAATGATGCAGTAAATATGAAGAGTTGGTGTGTGTGTGTGTGTGTGTGTGTGTGTGTGTGTGTGTATTCTCTTTAAATGGGTGGGGTTTTTTTTTTTAGTTAAATATCCAGAAATAGCACAACTGAATTATTAATGGAATTGTTATTTTGCTGTTTTTTCCAAGGAATCTCCATACTGTTTTCTATGATGACTTCACTAATTTATATTCCAACCATCAGTATATGAGGGTTCTTTTTCCTTCACATCTTCTCCAACATTTGTTATTCCTTGTCCTTTGGGTAGTTCTACTAGTTTCATCATTGTGAAATCTCCTAAAATTTCCAATACTTATTTTTTTCATTTCTTCATGTTTTATGTCTCATTAATCACATTGCCATCATTACAATTCTGTTGTCATTACAAACCAGAATTATGGAGGTCACCAATGGTTATGGTGACCATGTGTTCTTGTTTGCACAAGACAGTCTTTGTTTACATTATTGTCTTGGCAAAATCATTAATAACTTTCCTTTCACTCTGAAAAACATAATGGTTTGGACTATAAATTATATGGACTATAAATAATCCCACTAATGACCTCCATCTTGCAAATTTTTCTAGTTATTTCTCTGTATTATCTCTCTTGACATCCCCACCCCAGTGCTTCTTTTCCTTCTTTTTTAATGTTAATCTCCTCCAGAAACATTCTCACAGATATATCCAGAAATATATTGTCACCTATTTGCACATCCCTTTACTCAGTCAGCACATAAAATTAACCATCACAGGATAGTATTATGAAAATGGAGATTCAAACCCTGTGACCTCAACTGAAAATCAATGTGGCTATAGCTGCTGAGTCGAGAGTCCAGGAAGTTTAAGTAAATGGTGTCAACAGTGAATATTTTAAATTTGGGTAAATAAAAGTCATTAGAAATTCATTTGTTTGAGGCATGAGATTTCACCATGCCTGGAAAAACTGAAAATAAGTTGATTTGAATTGAGGCTACTAGAGGGAAAGGGAGTATGCTGGTGGGAACAAAGAAGGGAGGGGCCCCAGTGATCAGGGTAAAGGACTATGGGTGCTTGGACAGCAGGATTGGGAACATATGTCTGAGGGGTTATAAAACTATTCCCCTACATCATTTAAAGTGTTGTAATTGAATATTACCTCAATGAGGAAAAAGGAAACAGAATGCATTCTTTCAGTGTTCTATGATTCCTTCTGGCACTTCTACTGTGACCTCAAATGCTTAATCTTTTTCTTTATTTCCTTCTTAATAGCCACTATCCCTTGTGTTCCTTTGTTGGTTCCTTCCCTTCTCCCTCTTAACCTCAGATGTTTATGTCCTATACTTTCATAAAATGTCTTATGTCATTGAATTATGTTTTATGAATGCCCAACAATAATGAAGATTTCCTATTCTGTGAGTAAATGCCCAAGAGTGGAATTTGCTAGGTCATGTTCCTATTTTTAATTTCTTGAGGTGAATCTGTAATGGTCTCACCAATTCACATTCCCACCAGCAATTTATTAGGATTCCTTAGTAGGCTTCCTCCACATCCTCTCCAAAATTGGTTGCTGGTGATGTTTTTGATATGAGCCATTTTCAGGGGTGTAAGGTAGAATATCATTGTAACTTTAATCAGCTATTCTTTTCGTGGGAGTGATGATGAGCATCTCTTTCATGTCGTTTGGCCTCCTGGCTTAAGTTGTATTTAGTCCACTGTAGTGAACTGACCATTCATAGTCTAGTGGTTATTTGTTAGTTAGGTCCCCACAGTGCTGCCTAGTGTCCCCTAAAGACTGACACACTGTCAGAATTTTAAACTACCTGTCTTCTTTCCTTTCTCTGCCCATAATCTCTCCTAAAGTTAGCTCATCCAGTCATATGGATTGAATATTGCCTTTATCCTGATGGCTCATAAAGTTAAACCCTCATCCCTGACATTTCCCCTGAATTCCAAACAACTTTACTGCTTTTTTGCAACTTTCACTTGTTTATCTAATAAGCAGCTCAAATTTAACATGTCCTTCCATTCTTTACTGACCCTACTGTCACCATTCTCTCAGTTACTAGTTTTAAAAACTATGCTTCATCTTCTTATTTTCTTCTCAACCATACAACCATACCCAATCTTTCAAAACCTACCATCCACCTGATTATTCATTATCTGCACTACCATAGCCATAATCTTAACGTCTTTCTGTCACTTATTCAGTTCTGACCCCCCTAGAACTCCAATGTTTCTCCTTTCATTTGTGTGAAGGCTGGGGTAAGAAAGAGAGAGAGAGCAAGAAATACATACATACATACATACATATGAATATTTATATATATATATCCCCAACTCCCAAGAGAAATGAAAATATATTGAGACTGTCAGAATATTATAATAGTCAAAAGTAAATATTAAAGCAGTTATGCATATAAAATGTGAAAAAATAGAAATTACCATCTTGGCCAATAGAAATACGTACTATCACAACTATTATCAAGCACTCAGCTAGTGAACATTAATTCCCCAGCATATTTTGGTCTAGAGCACCTCTCTCAGTGGTCTCTATCATCATGGTTTTGGTCTAAAAACTCAGTGCCCAGTAGTGAGTGACACTTTAGTGACCCTTTAGCTGCCAATTCAACTTGGATAAATGAAACCCTTTGTTGATTTTGTGGAGATATCTGGGCACTTGTCAAGTTTTAAAATGCTTTATAATATGACAAATATTGCAAACCAGCAGCATCTAAATTGCAATATAAATAGGACTTGTGATCACAGGATGTTTTAGTAAAAAGACATCAATTCAATTCAATAAGTCATAGATATCAGGCCTCACCATGACCTGGATGACATATCTCCTAGCGCTGATTCTATACTTCCTAAAGGGACTTCTGGCTCTTCGTTTGGCTTCCAAGTTGTTCCAAATCCAAAAAAGAAGTATCTGCAGGGGTTTCTCCTACAAAATAAGTTAAAAACTATTCATTTGGTCTTAGTCATTTGGATATTAATAACTTTTAATCTAGTAATGTTGATTTCCTGTGGAGAGAATCAGCAATAGAGTAAAACTCTGTTTAAGAATGTTTATGATAGCATTTTTGCAATAAAAAGAAAATTACAGTAATAAATGTTATATATTTAAGAGTGGTTTGGTAAAATACTTGATGATCAGTTCTTTTGTATGCCATCATTAAAGTTTGTATTTTAAGTTTACATAATGATATAGGAAAATGTTCACAATATGAAAAAATTTGGATACAAAATTCTACATAATATGATCCAAATTTATAAACATCATATCTTATGTATGATATAAGACACTGCAAGAAAAGATACCAAAATTTTAATTATTGTTGCAAGAAATAGTAATTTAAAAGATGGTTTTTTTTCTACCTTATTTTTTTTCTGATTTTTTTGTAAATTCTAAATTTTGCATGAGTATGTAATACTTTTTAAATCCAAAAGCTATACATAAATTTACATCTATTTATGTAGTATTTCAATCAAATGTGATTTTATTCTGAGACATGTTGCAATTCTTCTCTACATGTTTTCTCCCTGTCAGAAGAGTAAGTTTACTTTGCACAGGTCACTAAGTGTTAATTTAGTTACATAAATCATAGAGGATGGAGTTCCTAAGAATATGTAATTTAAAAGATAATTTAAATAAAGGCACAAATGCCACAGTGCTGGAAATTATGAGTTTTCATCCTTAAATCTATCACTGCAATTAAATGGACAATTAAAATTCTTATTCAAAATTTATTTGCCCAAGTGCCTATTACTTGTGAGGTGCTTGAGGAGTTAATTTCCAGAAAAGTGAGTAAGTCATACAAATTGTGACATATCTATTCTACTACCCCCATCTCTGAAAATATTCAAAATTTGCTTTAAAAGCTATGCAAGAAGTGGCAAACCCCCATATAGATAAAAGATCAAGGGAGGGAATGAAAGATGAAGCAGCAGATGAGATAATAGACAAGATAATTACAGAGCTTTAAAAGCCCTAGATTTATTTTTAAGATTTAAGAGCTCTATTTAGAAAAGCCCATAGCTAACTTTATGTGAATCTTGAATGAATTGTTCTGAAACATGTGAATAGTAATGAAAAGGAGAGAAGTTTGCTTTGTTTTTCTGAGTGATGTCAAGCCTGCCTTGTCCCCCATTAAGTTCGTCCAATGATGGTTCTGTCCTTTACATACAAAGTTAATGCCATTGACTGTTCCATCGGTAAATGAGGTCTTGGAGTTGCTTTTTTTTTTTTTTTTTTTTTTTGGTGGGATCAACTATTTCCTGATTTTGTGTCATGGCCCACACAATAAAATCTCTGTCTTTTCAGAAGATTTAGGAATTATCTGTATGCCCCTCTCTGCCTTCTCTACAAGAAGAATAACTTCTCAGCAGTGAGATGGAAAACAGCCTACTCTTATTTTTGTGCAGTCCTGTTCTCAAACAGGACTTGCTCTTCTCTCTGCCCTTTGTCATGCTGCTGGCCTATAGCTGGAGTTCTGCAATTTTCTACCTACACCTTCTAAAGTTGGATGGCAAATGCTCCCCC